>QVNV01019148.1:0-14266 GCA_014825455.1 Pseudomyrmex pallidus
GGGGGAGAAGTAATTAGGGAGAGCAATCATCGAAAATACCTCGCTAAGAGGTAAAGCAAAGCATGTATGGCCTTCAATGCCATAATACATAACAGCCAAAGGAACTATATGTAATTGAAGTGCAACAGGCTTGTCAGTGTGTAGCTGTCTGAATGTGTGTATCCCGTATCCTACACAAATTGCTCTATATAAATTTGTTAACAAGAAAAATAACTCTAATATAACTCTTGTTGCACTTCAACAGATATTCAATAGACAAAAAAAAATGAAAGGGCATTTGGGGCATTTGATAATTTTAGAAGCATAGCTAGCTTCTGTCGTGCAACCAGTCCATGTCCGTTGTTTATTCGTCACTTACTTCCACGTCGCACCTGTTGCTGTGGAACGCTCGGTTTATACTTTTGAATCCACCTCACTTCTACTCTTCACTCTCAGTTTGTCGGCGGTGAAAACGTAGTCAAAATTCCTGTGCATCATTGAACTATGAGAATGAGAAGGATCCCAATGAAAATTATAAACTGTCGATAAATCAGACAAAAAATGAAGAACTCAATCTCACTCACTCTCTCTCTCTCTTTCTCTCTCTTTCTCTCAATCAGTAACAGTTTTTTCATTCGGATCCTTTATTGTCATGATTTACATACATATACAAAACTATATAGGTGCAATATAAATGATGCCTCAGCACATTCTTGTTACAAATCTAACCCAACATGTCGCATCTAATTCTCGCTCTCGAGGAAGATCACTTTTTTGGAAGCGACTTTTCTCAATTGACAGAAGAAAAATCATTTTAACAGAAGATGACACAGTTTGTCATTATTGCGTCCATTTACTCTGTTGCAACATGACAAGCGAGAAACAAACGAATTTCGTTCGATGACTGACCAAATAAACAGTAGGAGAAAAGGAAAAATCCGGAGTGATTTTGAGCAATCCGGAGAAAAACAGAAGAGTTGCGCGAGATAACTGGACCACACATAAATACGACCAAGTGTCTCAACCAACAGAATTGTTTTCGTACGCTCCTCACCTTCGTATCGTTCGCGTTTATGTTTTTTGTGTTTCTTCGAGCCCATGTTCTGTGCGTTCAGCCACAGCTTCGCGGAAAACTAACAAACTATCCGGCTTTCTCTTGCACGTCAGCGGCTGCCGCACTTCGTTGCGTGTGTAGACAACACAGTGGCAGCCATAATGACGGCGTCACAAATTCTTCGACGTTCCGTCGTTAACCAAACCTAGCGAAACGCCGAAACGCGGACTGTCATGGCGTCACGACGCGCGCGCGATTCGGAGACTGTCAATACACGGGTAGAGTTCAAGATACTTTCGAACGTATCGTTGTTTTGAACTAGAGAAATACAATTCGCACGTGTGATATTTTCGAAATATAGCGTGCACGTAAATTTCATCTTGAATCAAAATCATCGACACAACGGATATGGAAACGTGTTTGTTGCGATAATAAAACTTCTGACATCTCGATCACACATACAAACGTCATTGGTGAGTAGATGTGACAAACTTGATATTCATTTCGCTTTGACTAAATTTCACTTTGAACCCACAGTGGCAAGAGTATTTGACGTACGACGTGAAAAAAAATGACTAGAATCGAATTCGACCGAATGCCTGTGCACGAGAAAATTGTAACTTGGTGTTTCAAGCATGGCGGCCATTGCGCGTTCCTGCGCCCGTTGGAGGCACGAAGCTTTGCGGGCGAGAGAACCCCTTCCTAACCTACAAAGGTACTTTACGCACCGGTACTTGGTACTCCCGATCGCACGAGCAAGTAATCGCACGCATCCGAACGCTGCTCGATCGAATATCGAACCTTTTCTAACGATTTAAATAACTCACCTTGCGCGACGACGACACGACGACGATGCGATTAAAGGGACACCGATCAGCTGTTTCGCGCTTGAAACGCCAAGAGACAGACGGACAAAGAGAAAGAGAGAGACGAAGAAACGCCGTCGCGTTCCCTGCGGGCTGCAGCTTCGAAAAAAAATACCGCATACTCTCCGGCGTACTGTATTTAATAGCACTGCGTATCTCACGATGCGCTGAATTGTCGGTTTCTGATGTGCCAACCGATTCGCGCCCTTCCGTCGCAATCACTATGGAATGCGAGACGATAAATGTATATCAAAGACCGATAAAAAAATATACATATAAATTTATCTATTAGTTTGGGAACAAAGTATAATGTCAACAAAACAAAATCTTATCTTTTACGTATATATCTATTTAAAGAATATTAACAAAAATATTAATTTATATAAGCAACTATAAGAGCAATTAATTTCATTTTTCACGCTGATAGTATTTAAACTTCAACTTATTAAATATTTAAATTTTTTGTATTTTAAGATCACAAAAAGAGCAAATGATATATTGCGTTAATAATTTGTACATAGCAAAATCTTACTTGGCAAGATACTTCCTTCGAAAAATATCTGTTATAATATCATTATTTCTTTCCTGAAAATGATTTACGTCATCAGTGATGTTTTATGCAATAGACGTGTCGAACACGATGTAAATGCATGCTTGTGGGAAAAAGTCGACGATTTGACACAACATTGTTTTATTTTTATCGTTCCTCGCGAATATTATTTCAAATTAGATATAAACAATTGTTTGCACATGGGTGCACGCGCGCGTGTGTTGTCGATTCGCTAAATTGTCGATGTTCACAACATCATAAACGTGTAAGGTTTCGTGTATTTGTACTTTTTGTTGATATTCACGATATTTTGAATGTGCGAAGCATGACGTACATTCGGTAATTCACTAGTTACGTTACTGTGTCGACACACAGTGGGTGGTTGAGGGCCCGCGAGAGGGCGAAGCCGACACTGTGAACGCACAATGCAAAAAATTACATTGAGTGCACCATCGACAACAATTCCGATGTCAACTCAATGCCGAACTCCATGTTCTGAGTCAGCTCTGTGTTTATTCCTCCACGCTCTCGTCTTTTTATTTTTACTCTCAGCTCCATTCGTTCTTTTCATATGCCGTGCTTTTGTCTCCTCGTTCTTTGTCTAGTTTTCGTTGCCTACGTCTTTCTATTTATCTTTTTTTTTCCTTGTCTTTATTTTTATTCCTCTCTTTGTCACTCATGCATCATAATTATTTTTACAAGAAAACAAGAAATTATTTTACACTCTCCTTTTTACTTTCATATTATTCGACAACTCGGAGAGGCAAGACATGCTCTCTTTCAAGATTGAATCAAAAACTTGTCTGTTCTGAATTTCAACCTTTTGCTCTCCCTCTCTCTCTATTTTTCATTCTATTTTTCAAACTTTTCTTATCGTTTCTTTCTACGTGTTATTATTTAACTTGCGTCTTCTCCGTTCATTGTCATCGGGTTTTCCGCCCTTTCTTGCGCACACTTTCCCTCTCCTCCATCTTTCATTCTTGTCAGCGTACCAGACGGGATTCTCTTCTCCCCGGCCGGCGATCGTCTGTGTAACCGTCTTTCTCGCGCCAGTACTCTCTCCTTCTCCAGTCACTGCCCTTTTTCCCCACCACTCGCGCCGTGTCGCGTATGTGATAGCGCCGTGCCGGAGCGACGACGGCGTGCACAGTAACGTTCTGTAATTTCTCGACAGCGAATGGGGAATGCGCACGCGAATAGTCGCGCGCGAACGTGCCGGATTCCGTTTGTATATTTCGAGTGTCGTTAGTGTGTGCGTAGGAAACGCGTTTCCTGATTAAGCGTCTTCGGGTCCGCAATCGTTGTTGTCCTTGTCGTCGCCAAACAGAGGTAAAAGCACGCGAACCAGGCCTAAAAGGAGGGATTAGAAGATGGAGCGGTTTCGTGTGACGCCGGCGAGCAACGCCGTCCGCTACACGCAGCAGTCGCCGGTACGCGATTACGGTGAGTGTGCATCTGTGTGTTTGTAATGTCATTCATGCGTGTACATACTGTGTGTCATCTCGTGCGCGAGAAGACTCCACGTGCTTTCTGGAGGAAGAGACAAGCGCGGCGCGCGCGTATTTTTAACGCCGAGTCTTATGCATGAGTACATATTAAAAATGTAACCCACCATGTTGCGCGCGGCTCGCACTTCGCGTCGTCGTTCCGGAGCATCGGCGAGAGACGGCGCGTGCTTGTCGCGGGTCGAAACCCCAGCGCCACGTGATTCCGCTGTGCGTACGGAAGAGACAGAGTGAGCTTTTTGTGTGTGTATGTGTAGCACTCAAAGAATGTATAAAAATATAAATATCGTTTAGAAATATCGTTTAAGAGCAATGGTTTTTTAAATAAAAATTATCGAGTGGCTTTCGGGAAAAAAATAGGTTTTAAATAAGAGATCAAATTGAAATAAAATTTTCAACATTTTTTAAAAATTTCTTGACAAACAGAATTTTACAGAAATATAAAATATAAAAGAAAGTATTGGTTGCAAGTGAATATATAAGCTCTTTGCGAAAATCCAATTTTAAAATAGTACGGAATTACCGCGTACGTGCTGACAGAAGAAAATACATTTGATTACATAATTATATAACAGCGAGATTAATCGATCAACCGCGCGCGAGTAAATAAAAAAAAAAGATGCTCGCGGAAAACATCCGCAGCAAATTGCATTAACCTTGCTACATTATTCATGCATTTGTGTGTGAACAATTATGTTCAATCGCGTCTATTTTCTGCACGAGAATGAATATATAACGAGATGTGTTTTCTCTGCGATAAAAAGCAACAAGTAATTCCGGCCTTTTGCCAACCAATAGTTCGTATCGCTATGTAATTTTGAAACTTATGCATTTTGACGTAAAATCACACGCCGTTCTTTATTTTATCGTTTTTGGCATCGCACGCTAAGTGTTTGAAGGGTAAGTCGCCGTGTTAGGAGACGACTTTCGCTCCAAGGTCGATCGATCGATCGTTGTTACGGTAGAGATTAAGACCGATCGTGTTTAGAAGTAACCGCGATCAATAGATTGTTTCATAAGTATTTGCTACATTTTATATTTTTATGTCAGACTTCAAACACTATGATAAAGAAAGTTGTTTGTTTTCAGTGAAAATTTATTTGCGAATCTATCGCTTTAAACGTCGAGTGTGTTTTTCCTTAAATAATTTATGGTCAGCACTTACCAGGGGGGTTTGTTTTCACGAAATTTCAACACCCTCCAGTATCGTGTGCAAATGCTATTTTTATCGGGAAGCGTTTAAGCGCATATTTAATAAGTGTAATTTAATGCCACCATTTCACTTATACCATATCATTCAATATCATTTCTTGATCTTATTGAACCTATCGGTCATCGACTTAAAGTACTAGTCGATACAAAGTTGCACCACTAACAGAATGATAAACAAGTTCAATAATACATCGCGATAAAGCAATAAAACAAAGGTCAATAAGAGCAACATGTTAATTATCAATATGTTTAATATAATACAGTAATCATTACTAAAGTTAATTTATTAATTATAAATTAGAAGAAAAATCATTAATTACACATTAAAGCCTGAATATATAAACTCGTACATAAATCCAACCTTTTTATTTTACCAAGATTTTTTTCAGCAGTATAACATATCAAAAACTATCAATTTATCAACAAATTACCGGGCGAGGTCAAAACAAGAGATTAAATTTAAACATAACATAAATAACGAAACGGAATATATAAACAAAAAAGAGAAACATATATACAACGAACACTCGCAATATTGCACCGCTTATACAGTTTGATCTAACAGTTTCATTCAAACATGCCATTCTGTGTAGTTTTTTATTAATTCAATCATACAGCACATAGACGTAAAAATTGCCACAATCTCAACATTTTAAAATGGACGCTATATTTAAAGTTGTCAATGTGCGTACCTCATTATTTATATTATGTTTTACAATACATTATTTCAAAATAATTTAAATAAAAATACGTTATTTGTTTATTTTTATTTAGAGAAATGTTACATATTATAAATGCTATTGAAAAGTTCTTGTACCGAAAGTTGATTGAAAAAACAAGAAGGGAAGAATGTGATCTGTCGTGGTTGACCGCGCGTCAAAAAACTTCCCGCTGTTCTTGAAGATTAATCTCGGACAGAGCGCAGCGAACTGCAACAAGATAAACGCTCTTGTCGCGTCACGTCGCGAGCAAAATCGCTTGACGCGAATCGATGCAGTGCGCAAGCACATCAGATGGTAATTGTCGCCAACAATAACCGGGATTATTGTACGCAGTATAGTGATCGAAGACACTCGAACACTCCGCGACAATTAATATAGAATTCTTTCGTTTAAAATTGAACTATAAATTTAAATATCTTGTCTCTTCGTATCGCAATAGATTTCACGAAAATGTATCAGATTTTTGACGGACTTTCGCGACGACGAACATTTTACAGTCTCCGCGTTTAAAAAACCGATATAAATTACGTAAATTACAAATTTATTTTATTCATTTATTGTTTTTTTATTTTATTTTTTTTTACTTAAACATCGTGTTGACATCGTTAAATGAAAGACTCGAAGAAACCGTAATCGAAATATAACGGAAGAAACCGTCGAAATATAACGGGAGGATCGATGCAAAGGTTTTTACAGCTGTGTCCTTCGGAGATATAAAAGAAAGGTAAAAAAAGTTTATGTCAAATATTGGCCAGAATAACACGGACAATTTTTATTGTGATAGTTGACACCTTAAAAATATATTATGATAAGAGAGAAAGAGAGATATGATATGACTAAGCTTATGCTTGTCACAACGAACAAATCTTATCGTTTAGTACTCATCCGTAGAATAACATTAACATTCCGTTACAAGTTATCAAAATGTTTGATAAATCGATTTCCGAGGCGAGTTAGTTGAAAAGCATGAAGCGCGATAACGATAAAAGTGTGTTGAAAAATATAAGATTAAAAAATAGATTTCATTTTTAAGCTCTGGTTTTTATTACGACAGCTTATTGTTAATTTAATGTTTTGTACATACATTGTATTATTTAATGTTTTGTATGTGTATATAATATAATATATAATATAATTTATTATATTATATTATATATTATTATATTATATATTATATATATGTTATATAAATATTTTACATTGTATATATACAAAAATGTACAAAACAATTTATTATACGTTACATAGTAAATTTTTTGTATAAGTTTACAAACTTTTACACAATTTTTTCCGAATCTGTGAATGTTTTTTCGGAAGATTGAGAGAAACGCGATGATCCAGAATATCCGCATCTCGCCTACGTCGCGCGCGATTATGTGCGTCGGTCCCGATTCTTCGTAAAGCGTGTTTAATTTGGCACGCAATAAACCTAGCGCGAAGAAGGTCACCGTCATTCGACGTTCTGTGACTGCAGTTGCAGCTGCACCGACGACGAGTCCTCCTGGAAAAGTATTTATACGTTCTCACATGTCCACACATATGCGCATGCTCGCGCGCGCACGAAGAAACGCGCGAAGTGGCGAAATTCGATCTCGGCGAATTCGATGCAAACTAGTTAAAAGAAAAGAAACGCGCGACCTTCGATGCGTAACCTTCGCATGAGAACCACTCGCGATGTGTTGTTACGAAGGCTCCGTTGATGAGACTTTATTCTGCTAAGGTTGCTCGAAGGGGAGGGTTTGTGCAGCTGCATCCCCCTGTCGTTCACAGAGGAGAATCGACGGTGGTCGATAAACGCGCGACCCCACCCTACGTGCTTCTACGATGGTTGCACGTGTCGCACTTGTGATTCTGAAATCTGTATTCTATTGCTTCCGGACATTATGAGAAAGTTGGTCCACACTTATCAACGTCAAGTTTTCAGCATTTGTAGGAAATTTAGAAAAGTAGAAAAAATGAAAAAAAAAAAAATAAATAAAGGAAAAAAACGGCATATATGTGCAATACAGAACAATTAAATAAATGTTCATAAATTAAAATAAGTTAAAAGTAATTGTCAATATGTAGAAGTTGAAACAATAGAAAAAAATACAATAATAAACTTACAAAACTTAGCAAATATAACAGTTGAGAAATAAAAACTTACATATTACGTCTAACATATTAAAGAAGCGTATCTGCGGGAGCCACAAAAAAAAAAAGTCCCTTAAAGTTTCCACATTCAGCCAACTTTTTAATGTAAAAAAGTAAGATATGTAATTCTTTAACTTAGACCGATCTTGTCTTATGTGATCACAGAATCGGTCTAAATTTAAATCCATATTTTACCTTTTTTTCGATCTGAAATATCAATATTTTATTAGCAAAAAAATATATAAAAAAAGTATATATATAATTTAAATATTAATAAATTTATAATAAACTTTGCACTCATTGTTAGGCGATAATTGCGTACACAGTTGAATAAATCAGCTGATCAGAAATGAAAACATTGAAGACTGCCATTGAAGACCAGCTTGAAGACTGGATCAGTCTATTTTTTTCAAAAATATTTTGACCAACTGGTAGACAAACAAACAATACAAGAATTGATGATAATCGTGCAAAAAAGGAAAATTTTTTGCACTGTTAATTATACGATAATGTTCGTATCTCAACGGCTTTTTTAATGTTATACTCAGTTGAATGAAATTCTCGTCTCGCGTTGTCATTTAATCCAATTTTTCTATTAGGAAAATTCAACTTGAAATTAGCCACATTTGGCACGTTCATTTGAACTGTTCAATGAAAATTGTTGTATATACCATTCGGCTATGTATGTGCAGCTCGCACGGAAATTCGATTCTCCACGTGGGTCACACGTAAATGTCACGTCAGGCACGTGGCGCCCTCGAACAATCGAAGCCAGAAAATGTGGCAGTAGGAAACATTTTTACCCACGCGCATTTTATCCACCCCCGCGCAAGGGTTAATTAAAGTACCGAGAAGATCAGATATATATACGTGAAAATATTTGTAATTTTTATTCTATCGATTTGCTTTTTCTGAAGCACAACTAGCACAACCAAGTCAAAACTAACACATCCCGCGAAACACAAAAAAAAATCCAGTTAAAACAGTTAAATAAATTCATGTACTAATTATTTCAAGAGCATATTCTGCGTTTTGTAATCTAAAGAAAGCAGCTGCAATTGTAGTCGGTATTTTTGCGAATTGCGACGTGCAGAAGAAGACCGCAAAATGTCAAGACAATTCACACCGTAAAGGATTTGCGCGCATATTTCCACATGTGACACGATATGTCAGCGTGATATTATGGGCAAACCGACATTTCGCCACTCTGGCGTTTTGCCAGAAAAGAGACGGTGTGCTTCTGGATATACGCGCGTCTTCACCGGGATTATGTTAAATAACTTGCAAAGGTTCTGTCGACGGAAACGATTTATGTGAAAGAATGCGCTTACGTGTGAGGAAGATATAAATAGTACATAACTCGCAGTATTCGCTGGACGAATGCAAAGAATTCGACTTCCAAAAATTTGCGATTTATGTTTACACTAGAAATTTTTAACATTTTCCATTTTTTTACGATTTGGACGAAAAACAAAAGATAAGTTAAGATGCGAGACATATATTCGAGAGAATATGTACGAGAGAAGTTTTTTTTATGCCGCGGTAATTATGATGCGATTTGATCTCGCGACCAATTCCGCAGCACGTAATTCCGCTTCGCGAAAAAAAAAACGGTGGAACGGTTCCCGCGTCTCCCCGGCGGCAGCCTTTCATTCATAAAGCAAATTTTCTCGTTTTAACGAAATAGAACGCGCAGAACGCGCACTTCGACGCGTTGTAACACGCTATGAGAAAGAAACAAAGATCCCGCATGTCAATTGACATCTATTCCCGGCGATACGTCACGACGAATTCCCGACATAACAATTGGGAAAAGAAAGAGACAGAGAGAAAGATATTCGGCGTATATGCAATGCTAAAAGTGTACATACGTCACCGCATTGTTGAGCTTTGTGCGCGGATTTATTCACACGAATTTCACAAAAGCTTAGTAAAAGGCTGCTAACATTAAAGAAGAAATGCTGATGTCTCCTTATATTTATTGATTCTCGACTCAAATACATATATATATGTATATCGATATAAAACTCGAAATATATCTCTTCAATTTTATAGCAACATAATTCAATTTTCCACGTTTTGCGCAGTCGGGAGATTTTATTGCACATTGCTGCAAAACTACTAACACACACACGCGCGGAGAGACGCGTTTTCGGAACAAATCCAATCGGACCGTATCTCGAGAAACGATCTCGAATTGGGATCTAAAATGACGCTGCGTCGCGCGCAAGAATTCAGTCGGGGTTAAAGGGTTAAAGCGTTGTAATCCGCCGCGTCAGGCAGGCGGAATTGGAGCCTGCAAAAATCCCCAGCCGGTTGAATCACCCTGATGATGACATGGATATAGCTGGACAGTTGTGGTGCGACACGAGAGAGCCTGGCTGGCCTCTCCCATCGTCGTCGTTGTCTCGCGCGCGTGTGTGAAAACAATAAAGTCGTAATTGGGCCAATAATAAAATAACTCGTCTGCGTAGTACGTACATACACGTCTGTCCGTTTACTTCTTTCTCCCCGCGTCGTCGGTGCACTTAAGTGCGGAAGATGTCCCTCATTGGCTTTCGACACGCGCCTTACGCAATCACGATTTATCGTTGTAGGAAATTTCGAGCGAGAAATTAAACCGCTGGAAAATATCATGTAGAAAACCTAGAGGATATTATGTAGCAGCAATTAACGCGTGCAAAAAACACGCGCGATTCACGAGACTGACATATTAATTCCGCGAAGCTTTAATTATTAACAATAATTCGGCATACATTTTTCTCTGTAATTTTGTGTTTAGATTTTATCATTTTTTATTTTATGTTTTGTATCACACATGGTGTTTTAAATACAAATTTAATATTTATTGAAAATAATTCAAGATTTACTCTTGGTGCTTTTACATCTGTAGCATATTATTAACGAACGTAATTAACGAAAATATTATACGGCATCCGCGATATTAATGTTAAGTGGATGGATTCTATAAGGTCAAAGTTCGCGCGTGCACTCCGGAGCGAACCGGCAACTCCGGACTTCCGACAGTCGATATAATGTCGGCGATTTATCGGGCGCAGAGTGCTCTGGTATCGCTAATTCTACATTCGACGAAGAAAAAACTGTCCATTAGATAGCGTAGGTACATATATACACAAGTTAATCTTATCGTATATCGAAGAATTTTTCTGATAGGTTTTCTTTTGCAAATGAATGAAAAAGTTCGTAGAGCGAAGCTTGATTTTTTGCTTGCGAGAGATTTCTAAAAAATTCCGAGAACTTTCGTTTTAATTACTCCCCTTTTACAGAACCCTGTATTTCCTGCATAAATGAATCTTGTAAATCTGAATTTAGCAGAAATTTTATTTGAGGTCTAAAACGATTGCTTCGAATATTACAATTATCAGAGGTAAATAAAATTTTTAAAAGACGCTTGACTACAGAAAAAAAAACATTTGAAGTCTCGTAAAAACACATTAAAATTTATTTAAAAAAACTAACACTTGACACAGCTAGTGTAGATTTCTAGAACACACTGTGTGTATGTGTATGTGTGTGAACGACGATTGAATTTTAAGAGGGTAGTGTAATAATAGAGAAAAAGAGATCTTCTCGAAAAAGACAGTGCTGACGTTGTCATCCGGCTGAAGCTCCACCCCGGTGATTCGGGGATCGGTCGATGAAACTCTGTGAACCCCGCCTTAAAGTATCTCCAATGGAAATGTATTATGCAATGCACGCGTACTCGCCACTAACTCTTAAACCGGACTTTAATACTTTGTCCTCGCCTGTTCTTGCGCGCGCGAAAATGTTCTATGAAACGAAAGACACACGTAAGTGCCTTTTAGTGTTAAATATTTTAATCGTGCGAGCGATTCTCCCTCTCTCTTTTTTTTCGCATTACCGGACATGGTTATAGTCGTCCATATATCTCTTCGCCTGGAAAACACATGTTCATGTGAACTAAGTATGTATTTCACTATTATTACCACATGGCGAAGAGAAGCGATAAAGACTTAAAAACTTTGGTTAAAAAAGTATGCAAAAACTAAAAACACTTGATATGTTTCGCAAAATTACGCGCGTACAGTTTTCAAGATTTTTTAAATATATTTTCTTTTCTTCGGTAAACTTCCACATTATATGACGCAAAATGTAATCGCGAAACGCTTGAATGTGTGTGTGCTAGAAACTTTTATTATACTTGAAAATAACAACGAGAAGAATGTTTCTCCCGTAAAATACCATCTTTCTCTTCGCGAGCTCTCTCTCGCGAACGTAATGTCGCGAGAAAAAAAAAATATTTTCTCAAAAAATAATATTCTTCAATATCCACACTTGCATTTCCTCGCGTGCGACATGTGTATTCCCGGTGTAGCCTTGATACACGCGAGATTACAAGGCGCTTTATTTGCGAGGACACACGTGTGAACCACGCTTGTGTGAATAATCCGCGAAAGATGCAGCCATCTTGGACATCATTCGCCGGTCTCCTTTGATTGTCTAGATTATAGGACGACGTTGTTTGCCGCGTGTTGTTTGCGCCGCGCTTTACACATGTGACGGGGACTTTCATCATCATTCACCGATGTGCACGGATCAAACGCGCGCGATTTCGTCTTCCAAGCGATGCAGCTCGTTCGATAACTCGAACGTCACGCATCGAAAGAACTTTTGCATCACTCTGTTTCATTTTCCGTTTCTGCGGAACGCGAGAGAAACCGCAATAAGTAGCTTTATTGGTTTCTTTTTTTTTCCGTTTGACTTTCAACTTCGAAATTGAAAGACATTTTTACGTTTTAATCAGCGCATGTAATGAGAGAGATACGCGGAGAAAATAAATATAATAATATGTGTCATGTATCACACACACACACGCATATACATTGTGCAAAATAAAATGAATGACACAACGTTAGTTTTGTTGCTTTATTCAATTAGTGAGTGATCGTATTATGCGGTTAATAAAAATGTTTTCGACGCTGAAATTGAATGCGGCGAAGAGAAGTTAAATATTTACTGTGTCCTGCATACGTTATTATTCGGATATATCGTTTAATTATATCGCGCTCATCAAATATTCTCTAATTCATTTTTGTCTACCGAGTTTGCGGCTAAACAAATATTGACGTTGACGAAATAATCTAATTTTCCCTTTAATTTTCTCTCTTTTCAATCGTCCGGGTGTAAAGCACATTAAGTCGGATTTACATGCCTTTTGCTCTTGATGCATAATTAGTCTTCCGCGAGATCTGAGAGATGTTTCAAACACTTTAAGTTTGAATTTATAGAAAATTACGCTGAGAGAAATTTAAAAGAAGATGTTCAATTGTGGCATTTTTCGTGACTCATCAATAAACCATGTATTTTTACTGTAAAAATAATACGAAAACTGCGATATTTTATATTTATGTAAAAAAATATATACGAACAATTGTTTTTACGTAAACCTGCAACATCATTTTGCTTATAAAATTGAAGGAGTATAAAATCACACGGACGTCAATTGGCATAAATTACATATTTTCATAAAATTACATATTTTCATAAACAAGCCAGAATCAGAATTGATGTATTGATATTTAAATTTGTTTATTGTTTATTTGATATTTTGTAAAGAAAAATACATCAACGGCGTACTTGTAGAAATAAATTTATTAAATTAAAATTGGTGTCACGGCGGGACGTCAACATACACGTTTTTACTTGAATTCAACGTGACCTGCAAGAAAATAGATAAAAAAGTTACATCGCCAGCTTTATGTTTTCTCGGAAAAGTCGATCGTGAAAACTTCTTTTCAAGCAGAAAGTTTGTCACCGACTTGTCCGGACGCTTCAGGCTTTCGTTAACCTTTTATATGAGTGGGACAAAAATAACAAACATAGCTTGAACGTTTAGATCAAATAAGAAAAATTAAAGATTGACATAAATGTACAACGTATTTTGCAAACAAACACGACAGAGAAATTTGCACAAGAATGTTTTAACAGAATTGTTGGATCGCTTATAATAGCGCGAAAGAAAAAACAATTTGACGATATCCAGAAAACAAACATAATTTTACATTTATAAATTAAATACTTAGTTAATGAGGAATGACCTCAAGTTCAGTGTAGAAAAACTATATTCCAACAGCACAGAGATATGATGTGAATTATTTAACTTCAACGATCTTCCTCTTGATATATTATCGTAATGGGAAATAGCCGATGTGAGGCAAAAAACCAGATCTTCGGGTCGATGAACTTTTTTATTTAATAAATTT
>QVNV01019149.1:0-19577 GCA_014825455.1 Pseudomyrmex pallidus
GCAACGATAATTGCTAAACGCACGTAGCCAAATATAAAAACAGGAAAGTTACTTGAACTTGAATGGAATGTAAACATGAGTAATATACTGTTTAAATTCAGCGTAGGCAATCGTCTTCTTAAGACTGACACGTGTGAAAAAAACGTGATTTCTTTTCCCATCGCAAAAAACTACGAGAATTATCTAACTTGCCTGTTATTTTATTACACGTGTACGTACACGACTCCGTGTGTTATTAAATATCCTGTCTTGTTTAAAAACAAAAAAAACTTGTTTCGATCCGTTCCGCGTGATATGTCCGATGTGTCCGATCGTATATCTCGGTAGAAATATCTACGCCCCACATTCGCTCACTTGTCAACGAGATGCAGATTACTTACGTGAGCGCTAATTGCCAAAGATATTGTAATCCAGTGCACGTTAAATATATTAACGGTAACACACCGGCTGAAAGTTATTCCGTATCGAATCAGAGGGGGAGAGGGGCTCGGCCCACATGATTAATGTTAATTGTATGCCAATCAGAGGCCGATGATCGACGCGGTTGCCGGCGCAGTTAGTCGCGTGCATTAGTGCCGAGTCATCAAACAAAGATGGCCGACGTGGACGGCGACGACGACGTGGCGTCGAGTGCCATATTTGTAAAACAAAGAGCGCTTAGGTACAGACACAACATGCGGCTCGCGCGCATTTACATAGATATGTGCGCGGTTTCTGTGGATTCATCCATCGTTTGCGCTCGCTCCCGCGGGGTCTCTTGAGGCGGGAGGGAGGAGATTGGTCCTTCGCCACGTGATTAACTTGTCACAAAACATTGTAGTCACGTCCCGGGCTATTTATTAACCGGATAAGAATCGACGCGCGCGCAAATCGCGCTCTTCGGTTTCGATTCGTAGTGACGACACGATTCTTACGTGCTGTCAAGGTGAGACGGGGAGTTACCACCCCAGTCCTGATGTACATGTCAATATTCTACACGGGATACATTAACGTCGGAATATCGTGTGCGATGAGAAAACAGACGAAATAACTTGACATTTTGGCTTAAACGTAGTCGAAAGTGGTCCTACCAGGATAAGTGCGAATAGCAAATGCCGTCGTTACGCGTATCCTTTTGTTCGCTCTTTCTTTTTCTAAAATTTTGATACAAAATACACACGTGCATGTAACACTAATGTGACGCTGATGAAACCACAATTTCATCGCGCTATTTAATCAGAATTTCCGGTCAGGGATATCGCGTGGGGTGTCCAGTCTCCCGCAAAACACCAACCCTCGATGGAAAAAAAAAAAAAAAAAAAAAAAAAAAAAAAAAAAAAACGCCAGAGTGGGGAGGAAGCGGAGGACGAGATCTCTCTCGAAGTCCCCTCCTTCCTTCCTCATTCCTGCGTCCCCACTATGGCGATAAACAATAAGCCCCCGGTGGCTTGCCAGGAATGATAATTTAAACGATGACTCTCGGCTTCTTCGCATTCAATTACTAAATAATTGACGAAGAGGGTGGCGAACGCCGGAAGGAGGCGGAAGAGAGGAGAGGGGGAAGAAGAGAGAGAGAGATCGCTGCGATTCTCGAGAAGATCGGCGGTTTCTTTCTGCGAGGGCCCTCTTTCTCTTTCCCTCTCTCGCTCCCCCTTCGCACTCTCGGCCATTTCGCAGTCGAGGTGACGAGCGTGACTTATCTCCCGCAAATTATAATCCAATTTGCGATTATCGTCGTGCCATCGTGCCCGTGGTTGCCTTCGGGGCCTGTGGCCCCCAGGACCCAGATGGGAGCCTCACCTCTGGCTGGTTAGTAAGGCATAATTAACCGCAAGAGTCGACCTGTACACTCGTTGCCACCTTTGCATCGCGCGCAGGAAAACGCACGTAAGCGAAAGAAAGAGAACAACCGATTGTGCGTCACCTCTGCGAATCCTAATTATTACATACAGCATATATATATATATATAGTATACGGTAAGGTACGTCGCTCTCAGGACGTATATAAATCTTCGTACGCCAGAGTGGCGTATTAGGCGACAAGCCTCGGTCGCTAATGGCCCGGCTATAAGACGGGCGATGATGACTGTAATCAAATTTAATAAAGTACTGTATCGAATACCGAGGAAGTGTGACCGCTCGATGGCAGCGTGCGATTGCGATTGGCCGTAATGGTGTATCCGGGAACAACGCGGGTTCTATGTTGGGAGAACTTTCTAAAGGAAGAACGAATTGACTGATTGTGAGAGCGTAATGTTGCGCGATTAGGTATCCGTTACCGGACGTGTCACCACAATATCGCGCAACGGGAACACAATGAAAACAATGAAAACGCCGAGAGATCAATCGACAATATTATATCACATTGTGCCTGTATCCTTTCATTAAGTATATTTCCAGTTTTTTTTATTTTTGTAGTTCCCATTACGCTTTGTCCCAACTCATTTCAATCTTCTAAATGCTAACAATGATTCCCCGTCCACACATGTCCCAATCGAATTGAGTTGTCATAATCGACGAGCGAGTGACGTGATGAATTATTTAGCCGCGAACGTTTCCTCGTCGCGACGTTCAATGTGTTACGCCGTCCCGATACTTGTTACGGATTATTCGCGCGCTAGTCCACGGAATATATACGCGGAATTCCGCGCAGAATCGCGAATGATACGGGACATCAAAGCGGAACGCTATGCGACGTAACCACCGGCAAATGACACTTGACTTCAACTGCCGACTTTTCTGCTTCTCATCGTGAGAGATCGCTTGGGCGATTTTTTCTTTCGTCGATGAAATTTGCCGAGAATCGAGCTAAAAAATTCCCGGCTCGAGAAAATATACTACTTCGCAATTAGATTTTACAAATTGTCTAATTGTCTATTTAAATAAAAACGTGTAAAAATTTGAAATCTGTAATTCTATATATCTCTAAATCTTTGCGATTTTACGTTTTTTCGCGCGCACATGTGTGTTCGGAATTAAATGAGGAGAACCAAACGACTTCTTCCCAGTTAGCGTAGCAGTTGTTTTCGCGAACGGGGTTGCACGCCTGTTAAAACTCGAGACCCACGGAAGAAACCGCCGTCTCATTCGTTCTCTTTCAACGTGCACATGAAGAAGAGAACGGTAGAAGGGAGAAGAGAGCAACGAAACACACACTTCTCTCTACGGGTTCCGCGTTTCGTTACACGATCATTATAACCTACTATCCAGCGGAGCGCTTCTTCTTACATGTACCCCGAATTATCAAGGGATCATTATCGCGCAAGGAGAAGATCATTACGTGGACGACGGTTTTTACTACGAAGTGTTCTTTGCGGAACTTCCATTCAATATCAAACGTCATCTTTTTCAATCGGTAAGACTATCTGCTCCGATTATAATTCTCACGCACACAGTTACACGTAATAAATAAATAAGTAAGACTACGTCGAGAAAAGTGATGTAGATTTATATTCGAAAATCAATGATATGATGCAAGCAGATGGAGATATAAAATTTGCAAGAATCATTTTTTCTCTGTAAAATAAATTCTTTTATAAAGGAGTAACATTTGCGATTGTTTTGATGGATGTTCTATTTTCGACGTCTTTTAGAAAGGCAGCGAGTGTTAAAGTAACTTGACGCATTTAGAGTGATAGATTTCACACATTCTTGAACCGCGTCATCCCCCTATAAGCACTCGGACGGAGGGCAGCATACTGGCCATTAAGTGGCAGGCCGCGAGTCCGGCCACTATAGCTACGACAAAAAGGCCACTTCCGAAGGCTGCAACGTCACATCCGCCACCGAAAATAGCCGCGGGCCTTTAATTTGCGGAGAAAAGCGGGCTTTTTACCGGCAAAGATCCGAGACCGCGATATAAGCCCTCTCTCGTATACCTCTCGCGCTTGGTCGCAGCACAAAAATACGCTCCGTGTGCTACGCCACCGAAAAGTGCACCGTGCACGTTTGTACTTTGTCTTTGTCCGCTCGCGAGTTGCCATCCGGTGTAATTGAAGGGCCCGGGGAACAATAACATGCTAAACCAAGCGGTGCAAATTTTACAGACAACTGGAAAGAAGTTATAATGAGATTTGATATTTCGCCGGTATTTGTGTGAGCTCGCGTCTTTTGAAACTTGAAACAATCGATCATCTATCTGTTTAGCAGTATTTTTACCAACTCTGTGAAAGAAGAATTCTTTTTACATAAATTTTTTTTTCCAATATTGTATAAATTGTAAAAGGAACGAGCATATCAGTTTTTTTACTTTCATTTTATACTCACTTTCAACTTTGCAGTTTTTACATTGTCTGAACAGCAGGTTTTTTTATTACATTACCGGACATCGTCCAGCTTTTAATTCTCGGAGGTTTTTTCCTTTCCGCAAATATATATATGTATATGCATGTACGTATATATAAAACAAATTAAAGTATCGCACACAAAAGAGAGCGCATTACCGCGTCGACCATCTCGTTACGGCGCGGTATAATTTTCACAGCTTTATCTTGGCTGTATCATAAGTATAAGTCTCGCTGTCTCGATCCGCGCTGCACCGTGGAAGTTTCCGTCTTTCCACGTCGTTGGCGTTACGTCTCCGCGTGGCGTAATAGTATCGGCAAAGGAAGCAATTCTTTGTGCGTAACGTTTACAAAACTTTTGTTGTTTTACTTACTGCCGGAATTCGTCAATCGTTCGAAATATACGCCATGTTGCGAGAATATTTCAGTTATGTATCGAATTTCGCGTTACGCGTGGCGCAACTCTTGCGCGCTTAATCGCGTTACCGCGTCGCGATTCGCCGCGCTCAACCACCCGTGCAATAGAATATCGGCGCTTTAGCGGAGGTGTCCGGTAACGCGACGGCTTTAAGACTACCAGCAACACGACCGCGTCGTATAAATCGCTCGATGCCGGTCGTCCGGCGCGAAGAAAAAGTGCCCATTAATCGATCAACAGGATCGTTCGAAACCGGTTCCCGGTATAGTTTTGTCGAATCGACGTTTTCCCTATCGCCGAGAGAGAAAGAGAGAGAGAGAGCTTAAATAGAGAAATGCTCGCCACCTGACCGTCGTCGCCGCCTGTCTTTACAGATCGACAGATTTGGCACGACGAAAAATTCGAAGATCGACGATTTCGAAAGACTCAAGGATCAGTGAACGAGATGAATCAGTCACCAAGTTTCTCCTTTTATAAATTTTAACATTTTGATTAAAAACCGTTACTTGATCTTTCGAACAAAATCTCAATTTAGAATTGTCAAGTACAAAACGATTGAAATGAACACAATTCTGTCAATCTCGACGATTGGAGTAACGTAAGTGCACTTCAATAAGTTGCCTAGTTTCCACACCCACGTGTTTCCTTGAGGGAAATTTATCTCGTTGTGGGCGAAAGGAAGAGAAATTATTAAAAAAAAAAAAAAAAAAATGCGCAGCGTGCACGTGTAAATGCGCTCGGCGCGGCGTGCAGCCACTGTTCTAATTACAGCGGAAATGTAAAAGCAAGTGTCTCGGTGATATCAAAACTGATATCGGCGCAAAGAATCGAGCGGTGGTTTGCCGAATGTGCAATATGATCGACGACCGAATGAACAATATTCCTGTGAATAATGCACCGAGAATCTGTGCGATGTCGTCATCGTGCGATTACGCGTTACCTTGAAATTAATGGTACATACATGTGAATCCTTTAAGCGGATGCACAAAAATCCAAACGATTTACCTTGTCTTGTTGCCGCAATCGTCAGCTAATTAGCGTGCCACGGATTATTACGCGCGGAAACATTGAAACGTTGCGCGAGCATAATGATCCAGGATGCCAGTGTCACAATGTACGCGTTGCAAGCGTCATTAGGACTTCACAACGAACAGAAACCTACTTTTAAGTCTTTGACAGAAAGTATTTGAAAAGTTTTACAAGTAATTCTTCACTCTTGTCTTTCACGCCTCGTGAAGAGAGAGAGAGAGAGAGAGAAAAAAGAGAGATTATACTTTACAGAATCAGAACACGTCACCTTGAAACAAAATCTTATTTTCGAATCGCATATCCGGAGCATCGATCCCGCGAGCACTTACATGATTTCCGTGGTCGAGATGTCATCGATTCGTGAAAGCCGACGCTCTCTCTTCTTTCTTTTTTTTCTCTCTCTCTCTCGATAAAATCCTTCGTTTTCATCATCGAAGCGAATATTAAACGCATTAGTAGTCGGCCGCTTCTCGACGATTATTTCGCCGTTTACAACACCGCTGCCACTTATCGTACGACAAATCGATACGCGGATAGTGCGCGCGGTGATATTGAAAAAAGGGATCGCTTTCTAAGCAAGAAAACCGGTTGTGCTACCGGCTACATTACAAAGTTACAAAATGCTCTAACCGGTCGTTAAGACACCAAGATAATGTACACTTAGAGAAAATATTTTTTCGCAGTTGATTTTTCTACAGAACAATAACGCAATATCTAAAACAAGAACAATTCAATCGTGTCTAACGGTATTAAGAGCAAATCTAAAAAAAAAAAAATTCTCATTACATTCTCCTTCGATATCCGCTCCTGTTATTTCGCGAATAAAAAATTACACGCGCGCGCGCACACACACACACGCAAATCCACATTAAATTCAGGACCCGTTAAAAAGTCAACACCGGGCGTGTTAAGTTGCACGGCTGAAAAGTTGCCCGGTCGATTAATGTCGCTCGATGTCGTTGCGGACGCGTGACACGCGTGAAGAATATCGCGCCGTACGGTGAGACGTGAAATTAATCGCGGCCGGAGGATGCCGAAGATAACGGGTTAATTACCTACCGACGTACATACAACATATCCCCGGGTTCTCTTCTTGCACGGCCGTGTCTTTTCTTGCGGCGCTCCCGCTCTCCTTTCACGTGTACACACAACGCCCAGCGTCCGTGGAGATATCATCTGCATGGCGCGCAAGCGTGTGCCCGTGTGTTCTCTTGAACGTGTGTACGCACGCGTAACGCACACGGCCGTGCACGCGTGTGTATACGTGTGTCCACCTACCGAAAACGCAAGCAAAAACCGCAACGACTGGCTACGTCGTCGTCGCGGCACGCTACGAAATCTGCATGTAATCCCGTTACCGCGTTTTGCAGGTAGTATATACACCGGAGGATCGATGGGATGCGAAGATTAATTTCGAAACTTCCATCTATTCATCCGTTCGCGCGGTATCACTCGATCCTCTCTCGATAGTTTTTTGCTCACGGTCATTAAAACGGTTTCCGGGATACGAGTTTTGTGTGTGTGTGTGTGTATGTATGTGTGTGTTACGTTTTTAAACGGGCACGAGAGAAAAGAAATCGAAACATCTTTCACCCACTTGCGCGGAATGACAGGATAATAATATTTAAATTGCCGCTTTTATAACAAGTATTTTGCATGCTTCATATTCCGCGCACAGTGTATGAAACTTTATGACAGCGCTAACATTGTTGCTACTCTGAGGCGGATCTCGTTGTGGCTAACGATATCGTGCGCGCGCGCGTAACAGCATCGGCTCGTTGCCTTAACAAGGGCTTGGTCATTATCAAAGCTGTAATTAGTTGCTCGTCGTTTGTGCCGTGTTCGCCTTAAACGTAATATCGCAGCTTCTTGCCACGTCCTTTATTCCCCTGCTCTTTCCCTAGACACCGCCGCGCACCGGAGAATCGATAGACGAGAGCTGCGCGCTGTTTCGTACGCAGCATCTAGACGACTCTTTCTGTCATGCTGACAAAATATCGCAGGTGTTACATATAGCATATATATAACTTTGCTTTCAGTAACAAAGAAATAATCTCGAGAATTTTCGATTTCTAGTGCGCGCAATAGGTACGTTAAAAATAAATTCTCATGCACATTAGAGATAAATGACTTAGTGTGCAAAGTTTGCTTTGATACATTTGATAAAAGTTGAATCGTTAAACATTTATATATACAATATACAAAACTCTCAGTTCTAGACTTAACTTTTAGGATGTTCGATCTGTGACAGTGCACACTTTTAATTAATTTCACACTTCGTATTAAATTATGTAGTTAAAAAGAATTTACTGAGAAATTTTTTGCGTCGTCTAATACTTGGTCATGAAGTGATTGTTGATTTAAGTTGTACGTCATCAACTGAAGATCTTACTTGGAATTAAAGCCGAGACGTAGTGATATTAATATATTTGCATTTAACATGTTTTCATTACACCTTGATTCATTTATTTTTCGCATTCGTTCGTATATTTTCGATAAAACGTATCTGTCATTTTTTTTTCATTTTGATATATCAAGAAAAATTGTTTGAAGAAAGCGACGAGTTCACCTGGATTTAAACGTTATCATAAAGAAAATTCGAAGTTCCCTTCTCGAAGAGCATCCACGTCAGGAGGGAGCAATGCAGCTTATTAAATTTGACACTTCAAGAACTCGATACATTGAAAAGAGACTGGCAATATCAGGCGGAATATATATCCGGCATTACGTCGTCGAGGCACCACTCCCGCGGATGCGGGATATTCCATTGCCTCCGGGGAGCAGGGATTCGTTAATTTCGCTCCGGACACACGCATACGGCGCGAATATTCGCGCCGCAGAATTGCCGAAGCATCGCTAATTCCCGAGAGACGCGATCGACAAATCCTCTTCTAATTTCCTCGAAAGACGAAATGCGAGCAATGTGTTACAGCAGTATAATGACAACACAGAATTGAAAGAAGTTGAACATAAACTAGAAAAAATTTCACATTTAATCTTATTTGTAAAATTACTAAAATATTCTTTTCGACAATATTACGTTTCATAAATTATGTACATTTCTACGCACGCTTAATGCAAAAGTAGCATTGCGATATGAAAGCCGTAGAAAAATTTTCGCGGCAGAACTTGAGAGGTCAGATTTATGGAAAAATAGTCCAAAGTGAATTATCTATCTCTCTCTCTCTCTCTCTTTTGGTCAGGGAAATTCAGGCGAATCTAATTCGACGTGGTTCCATGATCGTTTAACAGGGACGAGGGGATATAAGAGAAGGTTCCGGACCGAAGACGGCGACCGGAGCACTTTCGAAGAAGTATTCTCAAGATCGGTTAAAATTGGAAAGGTCCTCGCGTGGGTCAATTCATTGTTGAAGAGGCTATTCTTGACGCGAAATTGCCTGAAATTGGTTTACACGCGCACGTCAGAAATTGATTCACCTTCACCTCCCGCGCTTTATCGTACGGCACTCCGAATGCGTTTAATTTTTCTTCCCGGCTGCGCGTTTATTCCCAACGGACTGGTCAACGACTCGTCCGCCATCACTTGAGAGAAACATCCCTATCAGTTTATCTTTTCTACTTTCTATAGTTCAGGATTTTCCATCAGTGATGCGAATCTCTGTTATATTTTGTATAAAAAGTCGTGAGATAAATATGTATAGAAACAGGTGTTTAAATATTCATAATAAAATATTTATAAGATTTTAAACAAACGCGTCTAGTTATCAATTTATAGATAAAGAAAACGAAACGTCTCTGCTGCCTTTCTTACAGAGCGAAAGAAAACGAAGTATCTCAACGGCAGAACAGACTGAATTTTTGGGGTGGTTAACTGATAATATCCTTAACTCGTCGCAAATGCGTCGCCGCTCTGCTGTTTGCTCCGCGCGATCGAGTTATCGCGAAGAATGAGAAAAATTAATAAAATGAATCAACAACCGGCGCCGCGGGGGGCGCGTCGTCGGGCACAAATTAGCTAAACGGATTTTTGCCCGACGAAGCTGCTCGATTTCCACGTCTCGATTCTGCGCCTCTCGTCTTGATAAATCTAATTTCGCGTTGAGACAGCGCTTAAACCTTCATAATTTAAGATTCCTATCTAAAAAAAAGCATCGGTAAATTTATTGGATTTTTTTCGTCTCTTTATGTGATTGCACAAAACAGAAAAAGTTTTCTTTTGTTTGATAAAACATATAGTTATTTATATTTAAAAAAATATATCATTTAATTCTCGCAAAACATATTGCACAGCATATATCAAAAAGCAGATATCGCGATTGAGAGACGAGAGAGAAACGATAAGTCAGGAAGTCGGGGATCGACTCTTGCAGCTATACGGCGCGTAGTCGCGTTATTAGCCGCGATAATTAACGTCCCACCTCTCACGTTTTCCTTCTCTCTCTCCCTCTCTTCTCGTTGCCGGCGCAATCGTTAGCCTCTAACAACCTGGAATTTCGGTCTCGCCACGTAGATTATATAGCGACAATTAGCGCGATGTACACCGTGACGAGATTTCTGACATATTTTTTCCTCCTCCTCTCTCTCTCTCTCTCTTTCTCTTCTCGAACATATCTCGTTCGCGTCCGATCGCGAGATACCGTAGCGAAGAGCAGGTCGACAGGAGAACCGGATGAATGTAGAGGATTTGACAGGCCTCTCCATATCGAAAACTCCGAAGAGTGTATAACGAGGAAGCGAGCCGTACTCTCTCGGCGCACAGCAAAAACACCGCAAAAGCGCGCTACAGTACGGCTTAATTGCTTAATCAGACGCAGTAAATCTTGCGACATAAGCATTTACAAGCGCGATGTGATATATTATAGAAGTCTAGTATATTATTTTCTTTCTTTTGGTATCTTATATTGCTGCCACGTACACATTCCTCCGATTGAGATGTGACTGCATTATTAAGAAATATCGAATTATTATCGTTTCGGACAATATATCTACATGCTAATTCGGCGCATCTTTTTATTCGGCGCGAAGATGATGGGTTTGCCAGCGATTATCGCGTATCTCGTCGATTTGCAGCGCGTGATATATATTTCGCGTTCCGTTGCGGTTGTTTGCGCAATTAATATGCGCAAAGTAATTACACGGCATTGATATTTTAATGGCATATGTGATTTATGTGTTTTACACGTGTTCCGCAACGTTGTGGCTTTGCACGCTTCGAAGCGCGGCGCAGATTTTCCGATGGTCGCGATTATATCGAAAAGAGCAATCGAATTGAGATCGTGACAGACTCCTCGCGCTCTTCATCTCGCAACGGAGAAAAGAAAACTTGGGATTTTTCTTTTGTTCGCCGAGCGCTAAAGACCGATCTTCTGGTCCCGGTAATACGACGCTCGTTTGCGGTCTCGTTAAGAGAACACCCGGTATATTAGGGATAACCGGTGATGTAATGCAACACCACGGTCCTCCTGATCCTGATCCTTGAATGAGATGGTATCTCTCCATGCGTACATTCGATGCGCATACACGTATACCTGCCCGCACTGTACTACTTGCACACGCATGTACGCGAAAGATGTGCGTATTATAGTTAAGCCAAGTATCGTATGATACCTGCATGCGTTATACTTGTGCAATAAGGAGAATAACGCGTATGCACCGTTCAATCCTTTTTTTTTTTTTTTTGCAAAACAATCATTTACATATGTGATTTACGTAACTTAAAACTTGGATTATTTTCGTAAAAGATTAAGGAAGAGAAGAGTTCGAAGTTTAATGTTAGATGTAAAAATCCACCGATGCGCCCAAAAGAACATTTTTTTTTAATAATATAAATAAATTTTTTTTAAATCTCTTCTCTCTTACGTTTAATATTCATGCGTTATTGATTGTGTGTGTGTGTTCATTTTAGAGTTACATTGCACGATATAGATAATATACGCCATCACAAAAAGTACACGCTGTAATAAATTGTGAAATTAAACGAACTTGGAACTTTTTGTCAGACCGGTCGTTCTGGCAAAAGCGTTTGTTCATCCGAATGAAATTTGGTAAACGATTTCACTTGCATAGCCCGCGTCCGCGAAATGCGCGACAGCGTGTCGCGTTATCGACGTCTGCGTTACAATTTTTACATTTGAATTTTGACAATGACGATACTCACAGCCTCGGGCCGTAAAAGCGTTACCCCTATCGCGCGCAATGATATCCCCCTAGTCGGTCACTGGTGCATGAAACGGTTAAGCATCGACAATGTAAGCCAATCAAGGGATGAGTATATAAGGGGTGTATCAGAGAACGGGTCGTAGTAATCACTCGAAATTGCGTTAAATTTAAATTTTTACTCCCACGTCCCCCCCGGGCTTCGTATCTTGGTCTTTCGAACTCTAGCGACTTGCTAAAGACGATGTATCCGAGAGCAAAGGGACTCTGTTTGAACACTTATATCTTTTATATCATATATAAATGTAAGTTGCTTTTTAATAAGCTCGAAAATAGACGATTAAATACATTTTACAACAATTTATTAATAATCCGTGAAAGTTGAGTGTTTGCGAATATTCATCGCGCACGCGCGCGCGCTTTTAAAACGCAGAGAAAATAAACACCATCTTCACATGTAAAAATATTTAAATTTATACATATATTTATATGCGTTTAATTTAATTTATATTTATATACATATTTTTATTCATGTATATTTTTAAATTGAAAAACTTTTGGTCTTTAACTATAACAATGCCCCGTTTAGAATCATTTCTGTAATGTACCCCAAGGCACGAGCTCCAGTTAGATTCTCTTTAAAGTGGCAAGCCCCACGGGGGTCCCGGGAATATTACGGAGCAACAAAATAATAACGCGCGCGGATAACAGAAGGGACGGATGTCAAGCTGAAGACGGAAGAGAAAGAGAGAGAGAGAAAGAGAGAGAGAGAGGGAAAGGGGAAGGATAGAGTCTAGGGCGCAGCCAGCCAAACACACACGACGACTAAAAGGCTTACGGGGTAATTTGCGACGGCTTAAGGCCAGACCAATCTGATCCATCCTGCGTATACACGTGAAATCTTATACCTTCACCGCGGCGTATACGATATTCCTTCATGCCGAAGGAGTTATACGAGGACTACGGGAAGAGATAGACGATGTGTGCGAGAGGAGAGTCGAGGAAAGAAGTGAGGACAGAAAGAGGTAGGAAACTCTTTGAAAAACGATACAACGATAGACTTCAATAGGGCCTCCCGCACTTTTCTGCCTTTTTCTTCTCTCCCGACCGCCCGCGATACGTTCCTCCGCGGACATCCTCCCGGATTCTCGATCGAGAACTCGCGGTAAACACGAGCCACAGGCTTCACGGGCTGTCGCGCAGAATTTGGACGGCGAATTTTTTCCCCTGAATATGGTTAATTGAGCGTGCGTCACGGTGCAAGCGAGAGGTTACCGGAGGCTGCCTCCTCTTTTTGCACCCGCGCAGATCTCTTCCGCCGCCGTGTCTCCGCCTAACGATGTGTATCCATCAAGGGGATTGCGGAGTGCATTTTTGTTAACCGGTCTAAAGCAATTTGCAGCTGCTCGCCTCTCGAGACTTTTACCTCGGATTTTTTACACGATCCGGAGAAAGAGAGAGAGAGAAAGAAAGAAAGAAAGAGATTTGTAATATACCAATTATTTCATTCCATTTTCTAAAAGTGAACACGTCGCGGACTTTTTGCGCGTATGTTTGAATGAATAAAGGTATTGCTGTATCTTCTTGTTTTTTTAAACAGCTATTTTTAAGTGTTAAAAAACGCAATTCTAAACAGGCGTTTGGCGGCTCGAGCAGGGTTGCTTTTTACGGAGCTGCTCCTTATCCGCTTTTTATCCATTGCAAGAAAACGGGCTATTCATCCGGCCGGCGTAGAATTTTCGTTCGCCGCGTCTCTCCATTCGACGGGCGGACGAAATAAACGTCTCGCGGTAATTCGCAACGCTGCCACCGAACGAGATCCGACAGAGACGAAGTGCACGGAGGAAAGCCACAGAAAGAAAGAGGATGAGAGGGAGGAGAGAGGGAGGGAGGAAAAGAGAGAAAGAGAGGGCATATTTCAGGAGCGAAACTTAATTTGCCCCGAAGTGTGCCACGGGACTCGAATCGATTCGAGGGCCCTCGAACCTCGGAGAGCCTCTAAGCGACGGCGCGTGCCTCAATCGGATGCCATTGAGGTTCCTCCTCTCCTCTCCTCGTCATGCGATAATTGAGAGGCATCGATTGTGTAGCGGCTCTTTCGATCTCGTCCTGTTTCCCCGAGTCTCGCGAACAGTTAGAATTCGTTCCGCCGGCGACCACCTACAAAGTAGCTCCTTCTCGAAACACTCCTCGGATACAATATAGTAACTGATTCTGCTTGAAGACAAGGTTTCGGGGGGGAAGCAATCGTATCCAACGTTAAATTACCTTGAAAATTCGAGAATTAAAACAAAAGTTGTTTTTAAGCAAATTCTAAATTTATATGTTAAAAGGTGTGTAAGCATTTGTATTACTTGCAGGGGAAAGTTTAAAAAAAAAAAAAAAAAAGAGAGAAAAGAAAGGTTTACATGGTAGAGAGAAAAGATTCTGGAGGACATATCCGTCTTTCATTGTTTCTCCCGGGCACTTCTTCAAGAACCTTCCATTTCCGCGTCAATCCGCCGTGAAAAGCAAGTAGATGAACATCGTAAGTTTCTCTTATTCTCTCTTTCTTTGTCACTCTCTCTCTCTCTCTGATTCCATCTACCGCGTCACCTCGCCTGACAAAAAGAACCCTACGCACACGTTTAGGATACGTTAAGAGGCCCTTCACAATGTTTGCCGGCAAACACCCTTCGTTCTGGCGTTGCCTCGATGACGCCCCCTTGCTACCTTATGAGACGAGACATTCGTGTCCCTACCGCTCTCGCGCACACAAACAGAGTCTGATTACATATTAATTATTTACCGAGCGATTTCTGATGTACGTATCCGAGGAGCGTCTCTCCTTTGGAGAACGCGGGTCATTAAATTAAATGAAACGCCGAATTCCCGCGCGTCCCAGTAAGTATTCACGCGCGGCAATTTCTAATTCTCGTGGCGAACCCAAACAAAATTCATGCAAAATGTATTACTTGACGTTAAGAAAATGCCGAAAATATATATCGGCTAATGATCGATTTTACTATCAAAAGGTTGACTACTCGAAACGTAATTCTACTTTAAAAAGTTTAAGTGTTATTAATATCCGTATCTTGTTCATCCTTCGTCAAAAATGTTGGCGGCTTATTTTCTTTGATCAGCTGTAAAACACTTGAAGCAGATATCGTTCGGTGCACTATGTCGCATCGTGTAAGATTCACGGAAGCGAACAAAACCAAAACAAGATCCGTAATTAGTGTAAAATTCCACGAAGCATATCATGATGATGTGGTCCTCGTTTTAAAAACACTTTAGGTAATCGATTAGGGACACTCGAGTCATTAAGCTGTCGATTTGCGATTGCTCGAACAAAAACGCAAACGCACGTTTTAGGGCTGGTGAAGAAGAGACGTTTTGAAATTTTTCTTTCATTTATCTCGCTCCAATGCAGATAACATTTTTTTTCGTTGCGCGGATAATTTGCCCGAGATGAAGATCGATAGGCAATTTCTTTCTGTCGGCCGCTCGGAACAAACGTGTACAAAACTGAGACAACAGGATTAGCGCCGTCGCATATTCTCTCCTCTTCGTTATTATAGAGGACCGGGATAAGGATTTAATTTTCGGAGATTTTTCCCACGGAGAATGGCCTCCCAGGGAATCTTGGGTATCTCGTATGAACCCGCCTGGGCAAACACTCGACATGTCTACGCTCCTGTAGGAAAATGTTTGTCGTCATCTCTAGTCACCGAGCGCGTTCTTCTTCGAGAAGGGAAGATACGTGCGATGCCTATTTTGCTAATGTGACAAACTATTCTTCATAATGACGTAAAAAATAATGAATGTAAAAATTGATATGCTCTGATTTTTTATAAAAATATATTTTTATTTATTGTATTTTTTAAATGAAGAAATTTTGATTAAAAACTTAGACGTATTTCTGATAAACATATTGCACATTTCATGTGTTCGTGGTCCGCGAGGTCAAGGTCGGTCTCAGTGCTATTACAGTCAGTACTATTATACGTATCTATTAATGGACTGCAAAATTAATGTGATAGCTATCATGTGTGCGCTATCGTGTTAAGCTATAATTTGAGTAATATTGAATTCAACGTGTGTGTGTGTGTGTTTACGTGTCCGTGATGCAACTCGAGATTGCTGGTAGTATTACAACGCGATATTATTAATTATATATATCAGCCGATAACGTATCGCAAATTATCCTGCTTGACTTATATACACGTCGGATAATTAATTTCGCTCGAAGTAAGTCAAGGTAACGTCACTCGATGCAGCCGGCGCGTGTACACGATTCAAAATGTAAATATACTCGATCGCACAAATACGAAAATTTTATTAACGAGATGCAATTATAATTAGCATAAGTGATAGTATCAATAAAAAACAAAACAAAACAAAAAAAAAAGAAAAAAATGTGTAAGAACTGAATACCGATTTACGCGAGACACATATTCTCATTTTCTACAAACGTGATGGTAAAAACGTTTTTGTCCCAAAGCAAACTAGAAATTCGCCTAGAAAGGAAATATCCGTCTCAGATCGCGATGGGAGACGCGTGGGTATCGGTTTTCGGTCAATGCATCGTGCACTTAAAAATCTTCAAACATACATCGAAGCTGCCGGGATTGGTCGCCTGCACGACGACGGCGGAACAAGTAAGGTCGCCACGTCAGTGGATACTCTTTGTTCGCAAGCAAACATTTGCCCGATTTCTCGGAGCTCCCGAGACACGAAGCGACGGAAAGACGGAAAGAAAGATCTTTCTGGCCTGTCAACCCGACCGTCTCGTGGCCGGGACCAGTAAATGCAAACCGTCATTTCCCTCCTCGTCGTCATGCTGCAGCAAAGAGACGTCCCCCGATGTTAACCCCGGATAAAAATGTTGCAAATCACGGGCTACCTGTCCGCGATGCTGCCTCGCTCTCATCGTGCTGCCACTCGAACGTCTCCGGCGTAATGCGCGAGCAGGCCTGCTTCTTTGTTTCGAGCGTGTTATCCGCCTAATGCAACATCGCGGACGGGAACGGCGGCGGTGTAATAAAATTGTGCGAATGACGACGTATCGCGCTTCCTTTACGCACTTTTGTTTCGCACGATATTTTGTTTTAAAATTTATTTTAATAGTATTTTTTATTTTTTTCCATATAAAATGTAATGTTTTTTGTACGATTCAAAAAGAAAAGAAATTGGTAAATGAAAAGTAAAAACATTACTTTATAAATTATTTTTACAATTCAATTATTTTATTTTGAATTATTATTCGAATATTTATTTCAAAACGGATAAATCTTGATTCGAACATCAGGTCGCATCGTTTCATCAATCTATCAATCAAGCCAAGTTTTTCTTTATACTTCAGTACAACCCTTCATTGACGTTGTTTACTCGCTTCACGATCGTAAATGGAACGCGCCAGAACGCATCGCGCTTTTCTCCAAAGACACAAGCGAAGGGGGAAACCGGGACGAGTGAGAAAGAGGTCCTCCGCGACAGCGAGAAAAGAATTGAGCATCGGGTTCCGAGTCGAGCGAGAGGGCCCGTATCGTTTTAACATCTCTATTAGCGGCTATTAAAAATAAGCTAGCGTCGAAAAAAAAAAAAAAGAAGTTGAGAAACGAGAGCGAAACGACGCAGGCGAGGCAGGACATGCGGGAAGGCGCGCGGAGAGGGAAAGAGAAAAAAAAAGACACGAGGGGGTCCGTAGTAACCTCCCTTGAAATCGCGGAGCCTCTGTTCACATGCCGTTTCTTCCTCGTACCGGTATCCAGTTACCTTTTGTGGAGGACTTCGCATGGCTCAGATTCTCGAACGATATGTACTCCATTGTGCGTACCGGGTATTTAGCATTGACACGGGGTGGATCTGTGCGAGAGGGGAAAGGCCGGGGAGGTGGTCTCTCTCGTACCACGCACGAAATCCACGGTGTTCCCTGACACGGGGGTTAGATTCTGTTAAAACGATATCCCGCGTCAGTCTCTCGCAGGCTCGTAAAATAGATCCGCTTGTGATATCGGATCGAAATCGATCGCGTTGTTTCTTTTTTTTTTGTTTTTTTGTTTACTAGAGACGTTACGCCTTGTGAAGAAATGGACAATCGTACGCGAACTCACTCGCCAGAGTTGGAGAATCGAGTCGTCGTCGTCGTCGTCTGCTCAACGTCGATCACGTTTTCAACTCGAAGAGTGAAATGTGTACATGTATGTCGGCAGTGTGTGTGTCTGTTAGTTTTATTAATTTTTTCCGTTTGTTAATTTTGATAAATCACGCAATTGAGCAACTGTTTATCTCAAGAAATGATGTATCACTAACTAAACTGAGAGAAGCGCGCGTATCGCGTTTTGTATGTTAATTTTCAAAGTCAGACTTCTCCGAGAATATTCAGTGCCACAGCGCCGGATTAAACTTGTCGCATTAATACGACAAGACATTACGTTGCGGCGAGAACCACAAGTATAAGGACAGCAGCAACAAAACGACGACGCAATTTCTCAGCGCAATTCCGAATAATACGAATATATACGGCCGAGACACTTGTCTATCTCTTCGGTGTCCGGGACAAAAGCCGCGCATCTTTCACCGCGTGTTTCTCGATCGGGGATCAATGGGGGCTGCCCACTGCCGCGGGCACGACCATCTTGCGCGTAATTACAGTAGCTTCCGTCACGGTTTGAGACCTGGTCTCATCGTCCCCCGTGCATAATACTTTATAATATACGGCGGGATTCCAAAAGTGACTCGTCATGCGGCATAAATACTTGAACGGCCGGCGGTGCATCGTCGTCGTCTCCCGCCTCGTCGCCGCGCGCTCGGGCTCCGCCGACGTCGCTGCACCTGATACTTTCCCCCAGACTTGCTGATGAATTTCTTTTTTAATCACCACCGCGTCTCTCGCGCCGAAAGTACAACGTCACCTGTTGGCCTTTGCCATCGCGCGGCTCTTTCGGCGCTGCGATTCGCCACGCGAGTTCGCGCGCGCGCAAGCGAGCAAGCAACACGTAAGTGCATAACGAAGTGCGTACGAAATCGTTTTTAGTGCAAGCGAAAGAACGAACGATGGAGAAGCGGATTAAGCGTCTTTATCCGCAATTCAGACAAACGTTTCAATACGTTTCTACACACCGTTATATACGCGGGTTTTACATAAAAGAAATTATATAAAAATATGTAAGACAAAAATATTATCTCACTCTCTCACACACACACACACACACATTGCATCTGAAAAAAATAGAGTTTTATCGACCCAGTCTATTAAAATTATGATAGTACAGTTCCCGCATGTATTGTCCCGCAAATGAAGTTATCAACGCTAAGACAATATGCAAAAAGTTTGTTTACTGACCGAGGTAGTAATTATAACGGCGTGTGCGCTTCATTAATCTTTTCTCGAACATCGATGGGCGGAAAATTCAATGCTGATCGCCGTGGAGAGATCAGCATAATTCGATCGTAAATTATTCTAACAACACACTCCCTAGCGAATCCCTTCTTGGTATTTAATCCCTTATATTGGCGCATGTTCGTGAAAAGATATTTAAAAGACATTATGGGAAGATGTATAGTAAATTCATAAGCAATAATGTCGATGGAGAAACAAGAATTACGTGCACACGCTAATGTAATGGACTGAAAATGCTATCGATCGGATTAAGCGACGATTATAAATGCAATTTGTTTAATCATTATGACTATTGCAAATTGAAGAATGGCAATGAAATGTCAGCTAAATGTTAAGAAGAAAAAGTAGAAAAGAAAGAGAGACAGAG
>QVNV01019150.1:0-22427 GCA_014825455.1 Pseudomyrmex pallidus
AACCTTCTCGCTACTTGACTCTAGAGCGTGCGTGGCTTCTCCTCGTGGTAGGAGAAAACTCACGGTAATCATCCCAAACTCCTCTCAGATAAATCGCGCACCGGCCCGTTTCACGAGTAGACGATCAATCACGGGCGGAGCGACGTCGCGCTTTCGTCGAACACTTTGCCGCGCTTGAAAAATGTAACACGACGTCGATCGTAAATAATCGCCCGTCTCGTGGAAACGGTGGGAAAATACGTCGTGGCGTATGGTAGATCCGTATTAAACGTTCTGTATCGAAATTCGCGTCGAGAAGGGAAGGTCAGATGGAAATGCATTATAACGCTCGTCTTTCGATCGACGACAACAACGATGAAAATTGAGTAACGCGATCGCAGAATTAATAATATCTTTGACGGTAATTTAACATCGCCTGTCTACTCGCGCGTCTTCGATGTTCGAATACATCGTGTGTTTTGTATTGTTCGAGGAAGAGAGTTCATCGAAATTGAAACGCGTGTTCGGAGAGTATAGTTTTTTTTTATTTTATATAGCGTTTCTGTGTGTGTTCTAATATAAATGTACAACTCGTCATACATATGATTCTGCTTACGTAACTAAATAATATACTATAATATATAATAATGTAATGCAATATGACGTAGTTTTATATATAATATATCATATAATATATATATATATATATATATATAACATACGCGTATGTATTTTTTTAATGTGTGTATATATAATATATATAATATGTAACTCTAATAATCATCGCACACAGATCACTCGACTTGATACAGTGCTTGCCTTTATTTCTATTATTATTCCGTAACGTGCATTTGTTTATATTTCTGTGTATTCCGTTTCCACTATCAAATTAATCAAATTAATTCGCTTTATTTGCACTTAGAAATAAATGAGATTGTTAACGTTTTGGTAAATAAATAATTGAGATCAAACGTCGAAAATATTTGAAAATGTTTATGAATGCGTTTTAATTTATATTTTACTGAAAAAATATATATCTATCTCTTATCGAAATTTTTTCACCGGTTGAATGTGTCGAGCAATCTGACGGCGATATTTTCGCACGATCTTATTGCTGGCAGAAGCTGCTAGAACTCGCAACGATGAAAAGTTATTATCGAGCATTTCCGTCATTTATATATATAGTAAAATCCTTAAGTGCTAAGAAATCAACTATGAATCATTTACGATGTGAACATTCGAAAGATTTCTGTGCGTCCTGTCAGCGCGTCTGTGTATAATTTCTGTTTTTTGTTTTTTATTCAGTGTGAGAAACGCGTGTACGTTATAACTTCTACAAATTTTCAGAGCGAAATGTGATTCGAGAGAGAGGATTTATTTTTCTCCGACAAAATGCTGTTAAAGAGTAATTTTGTGTGTTTACGTTCACTGAGACATTTATTAAAATATTTATTTTCGAGAGAGACGTTTACCAACTTATAATTGATCAAATAGCAATTAACAAAATGTTACCACGTATCGCCTGATTCCAATAAAATTACAACATACATTAATAAAATTACAATTACGAGCTTTAAGGGTAGAAGTCGCAAGAACAATGAGTTAAGAGATCAATGAGTCAAGTAATTGTCAAACCGCAAGTGATAGTGATCGATTTAAAGAAAAGGGGGAAGAAATGCGTTGATGCATCTTAGTTTATAAAAGTATACGACGAGGCTTAAGCAAGACGTATCAGCGACGAATAAATTCCCGATCGGCAGATGAATGAATTGGATCAAGTGACCTGAAGTTTCTCGATATAATCCAGCAACCGAGCGTCGATGCAATCTCCGCGGTAGCGCCTAATCGCGCGTGCGGCTCGTGCGATTTTGCGATCGGGGTATTAATCGTCGCGGGAGAGGAGACGATTATATCGATCCTGCGCTAATTATACTAAGTCGATGCGAGCTGGCGCTCCCGCTCCGTCAATCATTAATTCCGTGCCGCAACCGCCAACGGCTACTATATCTCGAAGCACACACCTCTCTCTCTTTCTCTCTCTCTCTCTCTCTCGCTCTCTTTTTCCAACAATAACAATCGACGTTTTCGATCGGTCGACGCGACGTCCGATAGATAGATTAGCTTTAACGTTATCCTATATATATATAAATTCGTGCTAACGTTAGATAAATCGTCTGCCTCTACGTTGCGAGATAGGTAGTTCGTTTCCTGAGCAACGAGAAAGTCCGGAAGACGTACGAAAGACGAGAGAACTGAGACGGTGTTTCAGGACGACGGTATATTTGAACGATTCGCGCGAACAACGAATAAGAATATTCATTATTCGTTTTTTTAATTATGTGCGAATAAAAATATTTGATATTCGTTTGCGACGAACAATGATTATTCATCAGTCGTTACTCATTTTGATCGCGAAATGGTTTTTTATTATTCGGATATTTCGGAATGCACACTTATATGTGTGTTTGGCGACCGTCTCTATATCGGAGATGTCTTTGCGATGTCTTTCGTATGTTCGTGTTGTCAGGCTTGCGCTGTTCATCTATAAACGTTTTTTTTTGTTTTCTTTCTGCGAACAGACAACAGATTATCTTCTAACCGCGCTCTGCTCTTACTCGCTAAGATGAATTCTTTTTCTACCGTTTAGGAATTGTTTTTATTTTTTAAGTCTCTCTCACCCACCCCTGCTCGTGATTCAATATATGTTGATGTATGTACCAAATAATGCAAGAGGAACCGGACGAAGTTTCTTTCTTTTGTTATTTTTAGGGAGCAAAACGGAAGAATTAAATTTGTACGCAACGTTTAAAGAAAATTAAAAAATTTAAAAGAAATGTTAATTAAAAATAAATGTTAATCGTGTATCACCAGCCGCGAGAGAATGAGATATACTTTCGCGCAAATTATCGCGTTTTATAACTTTCAGAGACCTTCTGATAAAATTTTATTTTATTTAAAATTATATAGTAGAAAAAAAGTGTTTTTTCTTATTTTATCCGACAGTAAAAGTTAGATAAGTACTTTTGTCGAACTCTCAAGATGCAACGAAGACACGTCATTGTCATCTTTTGCGTCACCCGATGTAAACACATAGATATATATTTTATCTCTCTCGCTCGTTCCTTTTTTTTACGCAGTTTAATTACAATTTATAAGGCTACTTATAAAGCGGTTTACATAATTAGTCGACTCGACTCCTCTGGTTTCGCATTTGCCTAATCGAATTGTAAACTACCATATATGTAATGTATGTACTCGGTGTGATGCACAGTAGTTCAATAGTAATTTATATAATTTATGGTAGCAATAGTAGTAATAGTAATTAGTAATAATAATAGTAATAATAACATCATTATATTATTATCCTCACTGTTCCTCTGTTAAACGTTATCTGTATGTAGGTTTTTTTTTTACCACGTTATATTTGCTTATTCAATCCTCTTCTGTTCTTCCGTCATTTTTTTTTTCGCTTTCTTTTCCGTGTTTTTGTGTGTGTCTTACGGCTACGAGGTGTCGTGCGACAGAAGCAACATCCTTGTTCGCTGTTGTTGCTGCCGCCGATTCAGCTCCCGCGCGATATAACTCGGTCTTTTAGTAACGCGTGTCGTTGACAACGAGTATGGTCCAATGTATTGATAACCGGCTTTTGCGCGGAGAACATCGTCGTGGTTTTCCTTCCGCTCCGAGCTGTCGAGCTGTCGATGCTCCTTCACTCGTCGCGAATCGCGGCTGCGCGTGTGTTGTGAAGAACATTGTTCGTCTAAAGTTGCCCAAAAGAAACACGGGATATGTCAGGACATCCTATTGCCATTTACGTTACGTAAACTCCATTCAAACCGTTGATTAGGATCTTTTTCAACACGCGCGATACTTCCGTCACAAAAAGAAATGAAATATCGGGAAACAGTCGTTTGTTATAGGATAAAGATATTTATCTACATATATATGTATATGTACAAGGGAGAAAGAGAGAATTAACTTTTAAAATACTTGTTTTCTCGAAAGAAAATTGAACCGGAGTTCTCAAATGCATTTTCTCTGTAGATAATGCATCCAATTTCAGATTCAACGGTATGAATAATTTATTTTTCGCATTTTTAGACTCGGAGGGGAAGCATTTCTTCCCTTATACGTCGGGAAATATTTATGTACACTGCAGAAAATGGCAAAACTTGACGGAAGGATATACAAGCAAAAACGAGTTTGAATTTCATCTTGTGCCGCATGTGCTTTCTCTTTTCGATGTAATAAAGCTCATCTTTGAGACAATAATCTGCTTTGCTCGGACGATGCAAAAAACTGGGTCGCAGAAGGTCAAATCCTTTTTATCGTCGCAGCGCTTTTTCCTTCATAATGAAAGATGCGTCGTGTATAAATACACGATACAATCGATAAACGTCTCAATGTCAAAAGGATCAACAGGGATTAACAGCTTTAAAAAAGATGCCTATGAAAAAAAGCAACGTTACCGAACAATATTGCCGTCCTGACGCCACATCTCGAGCATCAATAACCCATTTATAAAGCGCATACACGCCACCGATATATCCTTGTAGTCTCATCGGCGTGTCAGTTTTAATAGCGCTTCACACTTCGGAAATTTAAAAAAAAAAACATTAAATATATATGCCAAACTCTAACGCTGTTATAAACTTTATAGAGACTGTTCAAACACGGTTGGAAAGATTTTTTTCTTCTTTTTTGTTTTAAGAATTATTTTGCGTCTAGTGTTGAAAGCGTTTATCGAACATTTAAATTTGTTTTAAATAGGTCGACTGTTTAGTATTCTCTTCGACGCAGTTTCAGGAGAATTTGAAAGGATCACACTTTAATAGGATAATAATGAAACAATGCGATATTCTTGCATGGCGTGACTTGTAGAAGTGCGGCGCTAATAACGAAAAGTCCGCTGTCAGCGGCGCATCGAAATATTCACGAAAGTCGAGCCAGATCGCGCGACGCGTTCGAAATTTATTGATATATCGGCTACCGCGCTCTTCGAACGTCACTTTTTCGTTTTCGCCGACCTGCCCACCGGTCGCGTCCCGATGTTATTAAACTCACATGTACCGGGGAAAAGCGGGTGGACAGGAAAGGCGGCGGAAGAAGCGTCGATAAAATTCCCGACGAAAAATGGGACGGCGAAACTTTTTGAATAAATTCAATCCGCCGACAAAATGTCGTACCCTCAACGGGAAAAGATTCGAGAAAACAAATCCTAACGCTGAGAGATCGACACGGAGGGTGTTCTTTTCCATTTGGGTGCTGTTTTTGCAGAATATGTTTTTTTATATCGAAAATATAAGAAGTTTTTTTTCCATTCTTGTAATATAAATCAATATTGAAAAGATATGAATCCAATGGTCTCTCTTTTTCAAAAATTCAGACTTCCTAGCGGGATTCTATGAAGAATAAGATTGAATGGATTCACCGACGCAATATAACATATCTACCAAAGGAACATCGTAGAACTTCATTACGATGATTTTCCTTTGACACGCGAGCGCTAAATATCGTCAACCATGTATGTATGTGTGTGTGTGTGTAAAATCTCAATTACACAAAAAAAGAAATTCGCCAAACGAAGTTTCAATCAAACCAACTCAGAAACTTTTCTATCAAAAGCAACCGATCCGAGAAAGTATGCGGAAGCGTGCGAATTTAATAGAGCAAGCGAGGAAGTGAGAAAGAGAAAAGAGAGAAGTTGGCGCGCGATAACGCAACGGGATTTAACGAGCCGATTCCTCCACGTCGCTTAACTCGGCCGAGTTTAGCAAGTACGTTCTGTGTTCGCTGAATTGACTCGGTCGTGATTGTATGACGCACGGGATACCGACGCCCCGAAATAGGAGATGCAAATTCGCTACACGTGGCGTCTTCATTAATGCAAAGACTATTGTTTGAGAATACAATCCTGATCTCTCCCTCTCTCTCTTTCTCTCTCTCTCTCTCTCTCTTCGATACAATATTTATTCTTCACGTGTTGGAAATTTTCGATCATTTTGTTTTTCACACACTCCATTCGCGAAATTGAATGCCTGAGCAATAAAGCAATTCAAAGTTGAATTATCTTTTTCCGATAAAACGAAAACACATCGAATAAACAAAATATTGGAAAAAAATATGTGCACATGGAGAGAAATGTTTACCATATAATCGGAGTAACTATATGAATAATAGTAACTATATCTACGAGATGTTAACTTGGAGAAAACGTTACTCCGGCGCTAATAATAAACAAAAATCAATCAACCTGCTGATTGACAAAAGCAACAGGTGAACACAGCACATCAACGCGATTTTCCCAGTCTATGGTAGCTGCCAATAGAATTTTTTTTTCAATTATCTCAACAATTAGTGAATGATATACATCGACTTGCGCAACACTCACTGATTACTACAAACTTCATCGTGATTTCGATTACAAACACATGGAATTAACCATTGAACGACAATTAACATCAGAAAAGAGAAAGCACACGTTGATACACACGGCACGAAAGTGTTTTATACAAATAACGTGGAAGGTTTTAAGTCAAACGAAAAAATCGAAGGACCAAATATCGGCAACCATCGACGTCTTCGTGTTGTATCCTCTCGTAGGAAATCCCGATCATTCGGCGCAAACGTCTCAAGTGCAAGTGCTACGTTCCCTTTTCCCAAACCCCTTGTGTAAAGTTTTATGATTGAAGGACCTATGCGGCACCGGTGTGACGCTCTTGGCGCGGATCCTCCGTCCTTCTGCGGGACGACGTATTAGCCACGAAGGCCTCGGCACATGATGAGGACCGCCAGCGAGATCGCCAGGATCAGAAACGCGCTGTTCGACGCTGTCAACGACGGGCCGGAATTGCAGCCGTCCTGCTGGCAGCAGTACGTTCTCGTGCTCCAGGCCTCTGGAACAGTCGGTTAATTCAACAGCTTAAGTGGCGACCTGTCTCTGACGCTCGCAGATTTTTATTGCCGAATTTTTTTTATTCTAAGACACAGTGAGAAAGAGAAATGCGGTTTTCTAAAATTCTAATCCCACGTTACTCAAGTGAAAACTCTGCGAGACTTCGAGAAATGAGTTTTACGAGAGACTTTAACTTTATTATAAATATCTTGAAAGAAAGAACACGAGAAATGACACGTTTATATTAAGAGAAAATTACATGTAAAATCAGAATTTCCCTGCGGCTCAGAAAATTTAATACAACGCAAATAAAAGGACGAAGAAAGAAAAACAGCTGAATGTGCCCGGACAAAGATTAATTGCGGCGTTTCCGTTGCGAGATATAAGACAAAAAAGTTCGCGAGAAGAATGAGGTAGGAAGACAGAGGAGTGATATAGAGGCGCTGTCGAAGAAGTACGAAAATACGAAAGAGACCTGAGGAAAGGAAAAGTATGAGGCCTTCATCCGCAGCAAAACAATAAAACGACGCGACCCGATAACACGCCGCTCGTGGGACCTTTAAGCGACTCGGGTCCTCTCGTATTCTCTTCTCCCTTTTCCCTGCCGTCCGCTGGATAGAGTGGATAGAAAGTGCGGATGCCGGCACACACCACGGCGCACAAAATCCGAAATCGATGACGCGGCACGATCGATTCTCGCCCGAGAGACGAAAAGAAAAGAGATTCGACCGTGTCTCCCATCGGCGCGGGCGTTCGTCGACAGACGCGCGCGCGTTGTTCCGTTGCCTTTTCGAGATAACAAACGTCGGACCGAAGCAACCGATAACACGCGGTTTCACAAATTTTTTAGGATCCCGGTCGTCGTTTTATCCTCGGTAAATTTCCGAAACTGTCTGGCCGTCGAGGCGACCTAACCGACTGCCAAAGAAATTTACGACCGGGCATGGGATTCAGTGTCGCTCCGATACTTAAAAAGTTCGCGAATAAACGATTTTCGCGCAAACAGATTGTAACGGGTGACTATGTCCGAGAGTCGAAATTCTTCTTCTACACTTTGACATTGAAATCGATTATGAAAAATATAAAAATCGACAGAATTTAAAGACAAAATGATTCTCGATCGGTGAGATTTTGCTCGAAGAAAGATTCGTTTCGTGAGCGTATACTCACCTTTTTCCACGCAATTTTGCACGCAGTCTCGCACTGTCGATCCTTCGCTGACGTATTTCTGCAAAAGAGAAAAAAGAAAAACCTGTTAAACCGCTCGATGTAGATGATATAGAACGTTTATGATATAGATGATATAGAACGTTAAAAAAAAAAAAAAAAAAAAAAAAAAAAAAAAAAAGAAAAATCGGGCGAGTAATGATTAATGGCGGCGTGCCATTTGCGGGCGTTTCTCTCGCGAAAAGCGAGCGGATGTTTTATTCGTGGCTAGGTGTGATACATCTACGCTTTCGCCACGCCATATACGCGTGTCGCTCACACACGACCAATAAATCCGCGCCAGTTATCGAGTGAGAATTACGAGCGAGCGTTTCATCCGCCAATATTGTTTTGCGCAATTTCCAGTGCGGCCTCTCTCTCTCCCCTTTTCTCCCCACCCGCATCGAGTCGCGCAAAAAGCGTACGTATCGAAATTTTTACATGAAGAATGAAATATGGCATTTGCGTGTCCGAGGAAGCTCATACGTAACGAGAATAGCAACGAACGGAAAGAGTACGAATCGTCGCATGTACGACGTTATAAATGCGCGGGATGTATTGCAATATCCTGAGCTGGTTTTTTGTTTTTTTTTTCTTTCTTTTTTAAAGTAATATCGGGCACACGAGATCCGTGGCGAACGGATTCCTACGAAAATTTCTACGCGTTCCGACTGAGAATTGCTCTGATTTCCGCGCTGTGTTGATTACACAAGGCGGAATCGCCATAGGACGATCAGGAACGACAAGTACGCGCGTACTATGATCCTTCAGCAGACCGTGATTGGTCAAACGCGAAGTCCACGTCGAAGTGGGACCACGTCATGGGCTTGAAATCGATACTCGACGATTATAACGCTCCAGGAGAGGATCGTCGTACATATTAAACTCTGCAACTCCGCATCCTTCTCTCCTCCCATTCGCTTTCTATCTCTTCATCTCCCTTCTGCGTCTGTGTGTGTTCGCCTTCCGCCTTTCCGCAGTTATTAAAACCTCCCTTTGCAGATCAAGAATCTCGCCCGATACTCGCGAGGGTATTGAATCCTTTCGGCGTGACCGACTCGCGTGCAAGTAAAAAAATAAAACATTGATTGATCTGACGCACATGTTTCTTTCCGATTGGCGCAGTGGCATCTCTTTTTATTCTTCCGCTTGTCTCTTTTAACTCGCGCATCTGCACCAGAATCACTATTTTCCGTCGGAAAGTAGTCTGCTGCGTGGATGTATGTGTGTGCAGACGCGTTTTTGCGGATGTCGCTTTGTGACAATATTATATCTTCGAGAACGAGCACGTATATATGTATGTGAATTAAATATTGAAATATACACTAAAATATTCACTACATCGAATAAAACCTGAATTCTCGCAAAACATAAATCCGAAAAATAATAATCCGTTTTTATTTTTACATTCAAAAAATTTGCAAAACAGTTTACTCGTGCCGCGGTGACTTTTTCGAGGAAATATGAGGAATTTGATGCGGTCGTCGATATATATATATGTATATCGCGACGCGACCGCGAAGTTATGCGGACGAATATTTTATCCGTCCGAAAAAAAAACCCTCGATATCTGACCGCGCATCATTGCGTTCGAAATATGATGACTATACGCGAGCAAGGTCATAAATCATAATGGCGAAATAATGGGCACGGTTGAACGAACACCGAATTTACATGACAACCGAAACGAGAGAAACCGCGCAAAATAGCGGCGCCGTAATATTAAAATTATGAAACTGTGATTAATCGTGAGGATTTAATTACGGCAATTTTCGAAAACCAATTTGATATCGTTTCACGTAATTGTTTCGCAAGGCGGCTGTAAATAAAGCGTATCACAATCATATCGTTGTGTCGATCGATTTTCGTGTGTTTCGCGAATTTCACTCTCCGAGGGTTCAGCATCGGTGTTCTGACACTATATTGAAGATTCTCTCACACACACACACACACATATAGTCAGCGTATATATATAGAAGCAATTTAACCATGATGAGCTCGTCTCGCATAAGAAATGCATGTAGTGCCCTACTATTCCCTTGGGGTAGAATTATCTGCCAACCACTTTATCTGACATGATTCCTTGTCTTCTACGGAAGATCGTGTAATTAAATAGACCGTATGACTTATCTCTCTCTCACTTAATCTTATTACGTTATAATTATTATATATGTTTTTATTTTTCAATTGTATTATAAAATATAAATTATATTTTTCATAAATATTACATGTAGTACATACAATATTTTAGAGATTAATTTTTTATGTGCCTATTTATGAAAAATATGTGACATCTTTGACTAATTTAAAATTTAATAATTAACTACATTTGACAGACAGATTAATTAGAACGATAGGTTGTCATTAATTTAAGCTTTGCTTTTCAGTTCTTTACGCTCTTACATCTTTTTAAGTAGTTTTCTTTAAATGATTATTTATTCAAGAGCACTTTTTTATAGCTCACCAAGCGAAATTTACGGGACGAGTTTGTGGCGGAAGAATCGTCCCCATTTTTCCTCTCGTGAATATTTAATCCGGAGACACGGATAGAAAAAAGGTGGAGAAAGAGAGAAAGAGAGAGAGAAGCAGCGAAAAAAATGCTAAACGACGGAAGCAGGCGGCGTTAAGCCGAGACGAAACGTCGGTCTTTGAGAAAGGAGGGAAAATTTGCGACATATTCCGTGAGATAGAGCCATTTTGGTCGCTTTTTTTCTACGCAGTTGAGTAGTTTACTGCATATAGGTTGCAGCTTCCTGTAGAAAAATACGTTACATATAACCAGAAATATCTGCCGCAATTTCCGGTTCTGAGAATGAAGGGCATCGATCGGTTTTATTCGCGTTTACAACATAATATATATATATATATATATATATATATATATATATATATATATATATTGTACACATATGTTATAAAATGTACACATGATTTTTAAAAAGTAATGCAAATCTATAATTTTATCATTACTTCAAATTGTCTTTAAAGCGCCGCTCTCCAATTACGGACTCAGCTTACTTTTGTCTTTGACTTTACATCAGAATTATCGCAAGCGAGTCAAGCGCTTTTCATTAAAAAAAAAAAAAAAAGTAGCACTAATTACCGATGTCACAACAAGCGCATAGTAATTGGCATCGAGCAGTTTGAAAAAACTGCTGAAGTCTGATAACAAAGTGAACTCGTGATAGGTGCACGCGGCTGACTCATAACTTTCCATACTCTCTCGAAGAGAAGCTGTTCTCTCGAGCGTTGGCATCGTCAGCCATGAGTATCGATATCTGAGAGCACCGACGCCTATCACTGTTCCTTATCGCTTCAACTGCTATTCGCAGCGCTTTAAGTGCTTTTCAGGTGTTCGAAAGACGATCGTGTCCCGCCCACCACCTCGTTCAAAGCCTCGTCGTTTCGAACCGGAAATTGAGAGCCAGAAATCGCGCACGGACAGCGCGCTCTAGAACTACGGGGAGGATGTAGTTGAAAAGTTCGTGGGAACATCCGGCGCGATAGAACAAGAATTGTTTTCTCTCTTATCTCGCACTTACCTCACGAACAGGTTCTCGACGAGATGTGCGCGCGCGCGCGAGTAACGCTAACGCGGGACGACTGATAGAACGGAATGCAATGAAGATGAAAATCGGATTTCTCGAAAGTACTTGACACTTTTTACGTCTAAGAAGAGCGGATAAATTGTAGGAAAATTTTTAGAGAGTCTTGCAAGAGAAGAGAAAAAGACGATATTGCACGTTGTAGTGTACATTTTTTATATTGTATTCCGTCTCTTCTTGAAGAAAAGAAGACTTAAGGCAAAGTATTGAGAAAAGGAGAGAAAAGTCGCGCACAAAAATAAAGAAACTGAAAAATGAAGAAAATTCTTTAGCAGCTCAAACCTAACATTTTTTGCATTTTTTGCGAATTGTGGCGAATCGACGCGGAGCGTTATTTGGCATAACTTCCACGAGTTTCACTTATCCCGCAAAGTGCGAAGTAACCGAATAATGGATAAGGCTAACGACACGCGACAAGAGTGCGAACTACTTGGTCGACTTATAAGGAGGTGAGTGCGCGAGTGCCGCCGCTGGAAATTTACTTACGCGATAAGACGATAAGTAGCGGCGCATTTGTGTCTTGGATAACGAGCTGAGTGCTCGCTTTCCCGGCGCGAACTTATCGACCTCATCGAAGGCGCCCGAGCCGTCATGCATCAGGAGGCCATTATCGTGCGCTATCGTCGCTGTTTAGCGAAATAGCGATGACGGGCCGACGCGGGAACGTTCGTTTTCTCCGTGGACATAACATAATTAAATTTACATTATTCATATCGGTGTTTGATTTAGCGTTTTAATTGACCCCGCATCGACCCACTTTCTTTAACACGCTAATATTTGCGCGTATTAATGATTCAGTACTTTTTTTTGCTACCGAACACGACGTTAAAAGCGATAATTAAGAGTGGATTTATACAACAAAATTTCTCAGTATTTCATATACATATATACTTTATACGAAAACTTGTTTAAAACAGACCTTCTGCGCTTTCACGTTCGAATTGTGCGCTTCGATTGTCGTCTCGACCTATTTTCGAACACTAGAACATTGGGCTCGTCTAATGACACGAAGCTGTAACGGCGCGATACAAGTAATATTTACGTTTGTATATTGCCACGGATATTGTTCTTTCGTTTTGGGTCAGCGGGATTACGCGCCGAGCATTATTCTCAATAATAAATTATATTCACACTAAACGTGTATTATGACAGTCGGACAGAGAATGATGAGATACGGTCGCAGAAACGGAGCGCGTTCTTTAGGGAGAGATAGCATACCGGAACGATAAAGGTGGTTTATCATCGCCCTTGTTATTAACATCGTTGTCATCGTTGATGTCGCGATATAACCGGCAAGTTACGACTGTTGCAATTTGAAATTGCTGTGTATAATCGCGCACTACGGTGTATGAATGCGTATTGCGCCTAAACGCGCACAGCAAAGGAACCTGACGAATCTAACGTATTGCAAAATAAAATATAAACTCAATAACACTTCAATTTGGTTTTTCTTTTTTTTTTTTTTTTTTAATCGAATTATTCGCGAGTCTCGTATCACTTTTCAAAACAGTGAATATACATAACAAAAATCTGCTCTGAAATGTCTAAGACTTGATAATAATTAAGCGCGAAAGGGCAGAAATCGAGAATATATAGAATTAACCGGAGTGAAAGACGTAATAGGAGTTCAAGACAGCTTGGCAGACAGCTAGACAACGGGAGTTTGTGATGTTTAATGCTTAAGTAGTTTAGTTGTGCTGAAACGTTGATGTGTGTTGCACAACGCAAACATATATATTATACAGTAAATTCAACAATAAATTTCTTGTCAGTCACACGAATTTTTGGTTAACGATTTAGTTAAGTAACGTCAAATATTTAATAATTGGAATGTATCATCTGGAGCGTATGTGTCAGGAGATACATATCCTTCAGGTCACACTTCATCATCATGCTATATATTATTTAATGTCTTTAAGGGATAGAACATCAGTCGCAGAACAAACTTATTTCTTTAATTAAAAACCGTGATATTAATAAATATTTTGGTAGAGAAAACTTGATATAAAATCGATACATCAAAATATTTTTGTACACGCACATGAAAACGCGTTTTGTTTGTGAGAAAAAAAGTTTCTCTGTCTGAATCTAGGTATTTGTTGTCTTCGGGCTTGATAATATAAAGAGAGCGACGGCGGAAACGCGATCGTAAAAAGTGTCGGATAAACTCGAAGAAATGCAAACGAGTGCGCTTCGAAAAGAGCCGCGGTTGAGGAGAAACGCCGCTGCTTTATCTGACATGCAAAGAGGAGCAAAAGTGAGGACTTGATCGAATGGAGAGATGAATATAGCTGTCTCGGTAAGTTCGGATTTTCTCTGATGTGGCGTCCCGTGAGCACCACATAATACACTCGTATAATAATAAAAAGAAATATATGCTTGAGTATAGAGTAGCGTACGTCATCAAAAATTGCAATGTTTTCTCTAGCCCGATATTTTTTCAACAATTAAAACAAACTCGCGCATTCGTTACAATGTGAAATATTACAAGTCGATTATAATTGCGAGCTTCTAATTAGCGATGGCTGCATTTTTTCCATTTTGAAGATAAAAAAAAAACATTCGTTTTAATAAAGTAAATAAAAAGCCAAAGTGGATCACGTTTTACGTTCGTATATGAATTGCACATCGCGCTGTCCGTCAAATATCAACAGAGATATCACTTGCCGAAAAGCAGGGCGGATTGTTTTAACAATGTGAGTTAACTAACTGATGGAGAGAAAAAAAACGAAGAATAAATAAAAGCAGTCGGCACGATGACCTGATGGATGACGAGACAGGCCGCAATCGAATGGGAAAAACGCGCGGGCCATTGACGATATCAATCTAGCGTGCCCGGATGATACATTTTTGTTCGACAGTATTTTTTACCGCAATGAAATGGATGATAATGCGACCGCGTTGAAACACGCGCGCACGCAACACGACGTGTCGTCGTTTTCCCGGGAGCCGTTTATCTCGTTTTCGCGCGCGACACGGACATAAAGCAGAGGGAGAAGTGTGTGCTCGACGATGAATACTCGACTAAATGGCGACGCTCAGCGATCCGTCATCATGCCTCTTTTCTCTGACTGCATGGTCTCGGTCTTTCTCTCTCTCTCTCTCTCTCTCTCTCTATCTCTCTATCTCTCTCTTTTTCCTCTCTGTCGTTCATCCGATTTCCGCGCAACGCGCACATTAAATCACGCGTACGTATAATAATGTCGATTTTACGACGAGGAGATTGATCTCGTTGCGTGGATTCGCGCGATAAATTTCGCTGTGAAAAATATACGGCAAATGTGTGACCCCATCAAGGACAATTAATGGAAGATTTTGCGTGTCGATATCGCGCGAACAACGATATTACCAGTCATGTATTTTCCGTGAGAAATGAGATACCGCAACGTTATACTTTTGTAGATTATTATCGCGTTGTTTTATTTGAACTGTGCTTTTGTACTTTTGCAATGCCATATAATTATGAGATACAATATAATAATATCTTACAACCGCGTGTGAAAATGCGACGGGATAATAAAAAGTGTTGCGTAACATTCGATGACACACTCGAGTTAATAACAAGCAATCGTCTTAAGGGTTCGTAATGTTCACTAATATAAATAATACAATGTTAGAAGGATGGTTGTTAAGCACCTTATCTTTTACACTCTAACTTCTTGCCTTTCTTCTCGCTTACACTCTAACTTCTTGCCTCTCTTCTCTCCGTGTTTTTTTTGCGACAGGCGCGAACAATTTTCTCTAAAGAAGCGCGCTTAAGTGTGAGATAAGTCGCAATTTTGACGCAAAGACAAGCGTTAGACGAGCATTGACGCGCTAAATAACTTTCTGGGTATTGACGATAATGTGATCTTTTTGGCAAACAAACGAGTGTGTGTTAATACAAACTTAATACATATCAAACAGTACAGACTTTGTTCAATTTCGTGAAATATTACTCTTTGCATTATCAATGTATAAGAACTTTTTCGTAAATTGAATTAACAATAAGTGAAATTTGGTTGCTTTCTCTATATATGTAAATGACAGATAGTCATGACTAAAAGACAAACAAAATTTATTCATAAAACATTTACGGTACATTTGATGTTGACATTTAACTGTTATGTGTGAAGCTGATAATGTCAATAGCTGAAGCGGCTGACTCAATCGCGAGTGTTACTACTGCTCGTCGATTGAACGTTATTACTGCTTCAGTTCTTTCTTTATTTGTGCAATCAATTTTTCCGTGCTATTATATTTTGTGTGTAATTGTGTTAAAATGTTGAGAAATATTTTTTCATATAAAAATTTTAATTTATGTAATTGGAAAACATACAAAAAAGTCGCTTTATTCATCAATTTGTAGCGCCAACAGGAAGAAGGTATGTATTGCGTTTGTACGTATCTTAATGTATGCAAATTGCTATCGGAAAACTACGTGGCAAAGAGGAGGTCGCCTCACTCAGATGTTGTATGATAAGTAATGTTAAAGTGCTTCGTGGAGTATTGCGAGGATTCGCGTGTACGGAAACTAGTAATATTGGTGCGTATGCGCGCATGCATGATTGCGCGAGATTGCGCCACATACTTCAAATATGTATTCCGCGGTACAGATACGACTCATGTTGCAATAAGTGAAATATATATATATAAGAAAATGCGATCAAGATACTGCACAGTAATTTAGTTTAAAGGCATTCGGACAAATTTAATCTTCATCCTGTTTCGCACAATAATTTGGACCAAGTTTTGAAAGTCGAATTGTTCGGTTAAGCTCTTTTACACCAAAAACACTGTATTCTCGAAGGAGGTAAAAGGAGTAATACTTAACAAAAGTTTTCTCTCAGACATTCTTAATGAATAAGAATATTTTCCCTCTTTCATTGGTGTTTCTGGAACATCCTCTGAAATCCTTTTGGTACCATTTTGGAAAAAGGATATTATATAAAAAATTTAAGTGGGAAATGCTTGAGAGATGAGAATACAGCTCTTTTTTTGTAGTTTCTCGTAATCTCGGGACTTACAGAACAAGGATTTCTTCGTTTTCTGGCAAGCTAGGGCGGTGGCGTTCGGTCGCCGATTTCCTTCGGGACTCGGAGTTTTATGGGCGAATGTAAATTTGCCACCTCGAATTTTCAACCGAAAGTACCCAATTCGTGAATGTCATTTGCAAAGTGCACCCGTACCCGAAATCACATTTACCACTCGTTTTATTATCTCGCTCAATTTCGATTTCTGTGCAGCCTATAAAGTTGATGAAAACAGTTTTCCAAACATCACGAATCACTGATGTTGTTAGTTGACACTTTCTGTCAAAGTGTTCTCTTTTCAACATAAAAAAAAACTTGAACTTTAATATGTTTAAAAACTTATTTATTTCTGGAATTTCAAATTTTGTAATTATCTGTACGTGTAATTTTACAAGAACCCTGTGACATACAAAACAACAATATATATGAATTTCCATGAAATTGTGTCGAGAGCTTTTGAAGAGCTCTCGATATAATATTTACTTCCATAAATTTAATGAGTTCTGACAGAATATATGAATGTCATTACATAATTACACTTTAAAATAAACACGGTGTTGACAGGCGTTTATCAGATTAATGCAATGTAGAATTAATTAGCGAGACGCGATTGCCTTTAAATGGATAGTCATATCGTATAAAGTCTCGGTTGGCAAACGTGATTTTTATTTTTATCTTCACGTTTGTGCCACTTGAAGTCGGGTATCCATCGGGACAGTGCTAATGGACGTTTAATTTCACCACCGTAAGAACAAGGGTAAGAAAGAAGCACTGCCGACGGGAGACAAAAGCGTTTAAAATTTCAAAGACCATCTTGAATGCTTAGACGAATGCCGCTCTGTCGTGTGACGAACGGAATTTCTTCTTTGTAGAGCGAAAAAATTGCTGTCTCGCGGCAAAAGACAAGAACGACGACGTATCGGTCGATATCTGCTCTCGAGAAGTAACTTTCTCGTTCTGATAACAACCAAGAGAGAACGATAAAATGGTTTCTGCGATAAACCGAATATCTCGAAAATACCAGACGACATTTATTTTATCGTTTAGAAAATTGTATTTTTAATTTGAAAATATTACATATTTATATTTTTTACGAGAATTGTGTTTATACGTAGAATATTTGCTCAAACTTGTTTCACATAATTTATAGTTTTATTAATGTTATGTAACAGTTAACACTTCAATTTTCGTAAAGTAAATGATATCTCCAAATGATCCATTTTCTAAACAATAAACACGCTGCGAGAAAATTAGACGGAAAAGAGGGTTGTTTTTCCTTAACACAAATAAGACTGATAACGCCGCCCCTCACATTACTCTCCACTCCGACATAATAGACCGGCAGCGCTCTCCCCTAATTCTTATGACGGTGCCGGATGAAAGCGCCGTCGGGTTTCCGCGCAAAACCGATATCCGCGAGTAGTGTCTGAAACAGCTATTAATATTGTCGTGACCCTGCTAATTCTCCGCCCTATCCGTTTCTTATCCGACATTAACCACATCCTCTTAGTAGCGCTCCCTTTTTAGGGAGGTGAGAAACAAGAGAAGAAATATACGTTGCAAAAAGCAGTTTGCGTTTTCTTCTCGCTGCGTCGGCACGATGTCGTTTACCGCAAGTACGTATTATTAACAAAAAAAGCGAAATAACAAATTATTATTCAACTTGTCAAATTAACTTGATTGGATTTAGAATTATTTTTCTTCAGTTCTGGAATGTACATTATCCCTTGCGCTTTGTAAATCATTTTTCTTCATTTTTCTTGAATTCTAGAATAGAAAAACATAAGTGACACGCAGCTTAACTATTGCGAACTATTCATTTTTCTATCCGCGAATCACGTGCGAGATTAAAGATAAAAAAAAGGGGGGTAACGAGCGAAGTGAGTTTTGGTGAAGCACATAAAGTTTTCAACGACTTTGCAAGCAGCTTAGGCTTTCCTTTCCGTAGAGACGCTTTCTGTTCTCTGTTCCGTTTGACTTCTTTGTATTTTCTTCGATTCTGCAAACTTCCGACATCCTCTTTACATTCGGTGATCTTTCGTCGTATTCGCCAGCGCGAAAATACGCCCCGCCGTGCTGTATTTCAATATGCTTTAAGCTTATTAAGACAACAAGTCATTGCGAGAGTTTTGCTCATCAAAGAGCGCGCCGCGTTTCTTCTTAACGAACGGTGCAATTCCCTGAATTAGTAATTAACGTTAAGAAGTGTGCAAAATCTCGTTTTATTCTCGGCTTTGGAAAAATATTTTATTCGAATTATTAATTTCTCTCTTCGATAATAATTACTTATAATTTTCTCATATTTCACTCGCAATCTTGTACTTTGCGCGCGTTTTTCGACGCTCTTCGTGCCGTTTTTTTATACAGACACGTGTTTCGCGATTTTTTCTTCTTAATTAAAAAAAACCGTGAACAATTTATGTAAATCACCTTCACGTGCCGTATTTGTCGAATTGTCTCGCCGAATCGCTAGACCGCAGACGGCGGTTCGATATCAGCTTTCGCGTCTAGCAGCTTTCAGAGTGGAGGACGCGACGTTAGGCAGGCAAAGGAATAAAGACGGAATAATGCATGCAGCAAAGATCTTTTGATGTATATCACCGCGAGATACTGCAGCTTCGCATTTTCTGATATTTCATCTTTGATATTACTCCGGTAATGCATCCGCGGATCTCGAAATATGCTTTGATACGACGACAGCCATAATGCTCGATAGTTCGCTATTAATTGCAATGAAACATTTCTTACACTAAAGACGATATAATTTTCATTACTATTTTTGTCCTCGAGAATCCATTTATTCTAAAATATAATTTAATTACGAAAAAAAAAACGTAATAGAAACACATTTAAAGACAAAATGTTAATTCGATTGAAAATCAAACAATTAAAAAATTACGTACACTTTACAAATTTATGTAATTGTGTGTTAAATTTGAAAGTCGCAAGGTACTTCGACGTATATAATTATCGTGCCTTGACACTTTCAACGAACCGGAACAACGCTTTGTTCCATTATGACATCGCACGCCGAGACTTAATTGATAATGACAATGTCAAACGCGTAGCGACTCGAATGGATAATTAGAACTATAGGGAACCGTCCGTTTAAAGCCGATCTCAAACGTTAAGTCGCTATAAATATTCAGTTCTCAGGAGTCGACGCGACGATGGAAACGTCTAAGCTTCTTGGTGAGATCACGTTTCGATAACACGAACACTTAATGCCACGACGGCATCGATTACAACAGCCGATCGATTATCATAAAACGGGTACCGACGGGTAGTCGTTTTACAACGCAGTGTCGCTTCGGAGCCGAAGTGTTAAGTGGGGCGCTCCAATTTAATTAAATGTTTGATCAGCGGATTTACAATCAAACGACGAGGAGCGTGAGCCGAATCGAATACATTCGTTCCGTTTGCGCTTCCCATCGAGTGCATCGCGATACCTTGATCGGTCACGTATGTACGGGAACACGTAACTATTGCCGGACGAATTTACGTTAAATCGATGTTGATTAATCCGCATTTGCGCCGCGTGACGCAAAAGAGAGAGAAGACGTGATTATAAATTTTATACCGACTTGTGTATCAATTATTATTGCCAATTAGGATCCAGTTAATGTTATTAGTCGAATACACGTTGAATCCGTTTCGCGAAAAAATGTATTCATAATTTCGTCGTTTCGCGTGTTTCTCCAGGATTTTGATGGACGAATATGATGATTAATTCGAGAAGAGAAACTAATGTGACATATATTCGAAATGAAGACTGATTATAACTGACGAAATGAGTTTCACCCGTGGGGATTCCGGATTCCGGTTTTTCGCGAGGTTAACCCGAGAGCCAGAAATAGCCGAACGGTCGCGCGTGCGAGCCTGAAAGTCTCACTCCGGACTTATCGTTTGTTTTTACTACTGACAGACAAACACATTACTCAGAAAACTACACGAGCGCGCGTCGGGCGCGTGTATGCGCAGACCTTTCGTTTTATGACGCAAGTCGTAGTTGGCTAATAAAGTGCGCACCCCAGCGCAGCGACTTCGCCGCTTTATTGCACATGTGCATCTCTTCTCCACACAACCGCGCTTTTACTAACCCTCTTAACGTAAACTTTTTTATTCAACTACGTAGTTTACGCCGAACAACTTTTGCGAGCAATGATTAGCGTATTTCTTCCTGCTTTGTAATTTTTATTTTCCGCACAAACAAAATTTTTCTCTCACTCAGAGTTTCTGTCATTCTCTTTCTGCGTTTATTATTTAACGGAATATCGTTCACGCGTATAAGCTGCATATTATATATCACATAAGACATTTTCAGTTCTCATTGATCTGAGAAACATCTCCAAGCGATACGACTCGCTTCAACATTTATTAGCAACTCCGCTGAATCAGTTGGAACAAATTAGTCGAAGTTAAGCGAAGTTGGAAGTAATTCGATAAAATAATTTGCTTGTTCAAGACATCACGCGCGTCGCAAAATCCCCGCCGTTTCCGGGAACGTAAAATTGTTTACGTGGCGGAGGCGTTTACAACGAGGTCGCATTAAGATGTCGAAGGCGTGTCATCACCATCTGATACGGCGTATCGTTTTTTCGCGTCGACAAGATAAAATGCATCGGACCGCATTGCCGATAAGTGTATTCTTTTAAGAGTGTCCACTGCGTGAAGGCGACGCGTTTTATCTCGCTTGTCGTATATATGCAGATATCCATGCATGCATATATACGGATTGGTGGAATGCGCCGAGCTGCGTGTATTTTATGCACGCGCGGGAAGTAAAACGATACCATAGGATAAAAAGGGATGTTTTATGTATAAAGTGTCGCTGGGAGTTGAAAGAAGATGTCGCGGCGGCCGGCGGCGGGTCGACATTGCGGAAGGAAGCGCAACAGAAACTGAGCATCCCGCGAAAACAGCATCCCGTGTCCGAGGGAGAACGAACTCGACGGGGCGTGAAACCGCGAAAAAGCTGAATCGTTCGAGCGCGATTGTAAGTTGCTGACAAGCTATAAGGAATAGAAGAGGAAGGGCGAGTTTCTGTTTGTTTCTCAGAGAACAACGCGAAATGCTTGTGAAACAGAACACTCCGATTGATAGAATGGGTAAACATCTAGCTTCTCATTCGGGGGTGGTTTTGTTTACAAAAAGGTTTTGATTCTACATAAAGATCTGCCAATGATTATTGCGAGAAAAAGAGGACAAAAGCTCGAAGCTCGGAAAATAAATAAAAGTTAACAATATATGGAACGAAGAAAGGGGTTTCTGTTATTAAAAATAAATATTTGCGCGTAAAGAGAATTTTTTTCTTAAAAAAAATTACCAAAAGCCACGAGAGATTGCGTTCGAGAGAAAGCGTTCGTATTATTGTTTGTGTCTTAAAACAAGCACGCCGTGGATTTTTATGCGTGTTCCATATTTCTCGCCATTTCTCAGAAAAATCAATCTTCTTTACGCTAAGATATTGAAAACAGAAAAACGAATATTCCAGGCTATTCTAATCTACCGTATAACACGGATGCGACTGTAGATGTGTTCTTTACTCCTTGCGGGTGGAAATTCGTGGTATTGAGTACGAAGGTGCTCTTACTCTTACATTTCTCGAAGAAGGGCATCGATTTTGTCTTGAGGAGAATGTGTCAGACGGCACTTCGAGTAAACTAACATATTGATATTCGGAAACGTATTGACATTTCTGAATGTATACGTTCCAGAAGCGGATACAAC
>QVNV01019151.1:0-42189 GCA_014825455.1 Pseudomyrmex pallidus
TATTATTATTTATTATTTATTTATTTATTTATTTATTACTATTATATTATTAATAATATTTAAATTATTAGCCTAAAGAGAGGCGGCGCACGACGGCAAAGCATTTTTTTTTTTATGGGCTTCTACGGCCCCCCGGGCACGGAACACCCTGTCGACAACGCCGCGTATCTTCTCCTCACGATACGTTTCAAAGATATCCATCGCGTATGTATCATCTGTCTATCTCTTTCTCTCTCTCTCTTTCTCTCTCTCTCTCCCTCTCCCTCTTTCATTTTCTCGCACACAGTACAGATGTTTCTCTCCCTCCTTTCCACCCCTCTCCTTTCACTCTCTCCTCATCTCGTACATGCTTTTTGAACTCGCATTCGATCCGGAAAGTTGATGATCCATTAAGTTTATTTAACAGTCGCGTGTGTTCACGAAGAGCATCTTAATAAATCTTCGCATTTTCGTTGTGACAGGAACGATCAATAATATGTTTATTATTATTATTTTTTTTTTGTTTTGTTTTATTACTTTATACGACGAAGAACCACAACACGTCACGACGCTACAAATCGAGCTCTACAAATTGAAGAGTTTTCTTTATTTCGACGCGGCCATTCGCGCAATGTCATTCTAAAATTACATTTTCTATCTATGATACAGACATAGGAGGAATTTTTAAATCGGGATCTGCGTCGATCAATCCTGAAAAACGCTACGGTTGTTGGAACGAACGCGTTCGTCGCATCTCAACACTTCGCGCGCGAAATGCACCGTTTTTGGACCGATGGCAGACGGATATTATATGTATATTATGTGTGTGTGTGTGTGTGTGTACATATGTATATATACTTTTTGAAGCATCGCGAATTTCCAATTTTGACTCGCTCGCATTTCGCGACTCCAACGGTTCCTTTCCGCGTTTCCAGCTGAGAAAATCCGTTTTTCTCCGAGAAAGAAACAACGTCTCTCGCTTTTTGTTCTCTCGCTCGCGCGCTGAGAGAACGACGTGGGAATTTAATCGTTGTTTTTGTTTCCGATTCTTGTAAGTTCCACGTGTCTTTCCAAATGTCTTTCTGCTTCGGAGACTTCTTCTTGTGTGTTATATATAGTCTTGAGAGGTTCGCGCGTTCAGAACGCGGTTTTCGCACAATCATCTTTCTGCGCGCGTATCTCTAAATGAAAGAAAAAAACAGAGAATAAAAAAAAAAAAAAAAAAAAAAAAAAAAAAAACGCGCGCGCTCGCGATACCGTCCGGTACTTGGTTGTTGCACGATGACTTCGAGAAGCGGCGTCACACCGGATGAGAGGAAACCCGGCGAAGAAGGAAGAACGTGTTTTTTTTTCGCATGTTTAATATAACGCGCGCGCGCGCGCGCGTTGTACGAGGTAATTCGAGAATATCTCGAGATTATTGAACACTTGGGGTAGTTTTGGGGCCTGGGATGCCGAGCGAGTGGTCACACGTTTTTTGGTTTTTTTTTTTGTTTCTTCTTTCTTTTTTTTTTTCTTTTTTTTTTTTCATTAGCTCGCGTTCGCCCGAAGAACTCTCAATCGACAAGAACAAGATTGATTTTTTCCTCGCGCGAGAACACAACAAACATGACAATATCGCAACAATGCAATTTCTATCTTCTCTGTGACTGACGTGAAATCGCTACTTAAATATCGAGCAAGTGTTCGTTTTTTCCCTTGCAGACACTTGATTGCGCAGATACGTTTGCTTCAATGCGCCCCAAATAAAAAAAGAAAAAAAAAGCGTTATTTTAATTCAGAAAATGACAGACAATATCGTCACGCGTATAGCTGAACCTTCGGTTTAGCGTTTCACACAATTCTTTAACGACAGACGAACGTATTTTAAAAATCTCATCTTTCGCCATAGTCGACGTAACTGTTTCAAGTGTGTCGTCTGTCGTTAAAAAAAAGTCGATTTACTTGAATATTGCTCGTGATCCTTCCTCTCCACGACGAACGCGGGCAACGACTGAGAGAGATCGGAGACGAAGAGAAAGAATCATATAATGTATAATAATATTATGTCCGGTTTTGTTTCGTTTTTGCGAGAATCGATGAGATAAGTCTCGGATCGTCCCGGCCCGAAAGAAAGTCGCGTGGCAGACATTTTAAGTCACCGTTGTTGTTGTTAATTTTCAACACTACATGCACCACACACAACACGCGCACGCATACCACCACACGTACACAGGGACAGCGCGCTCGCCGACTGGCTGACAGAGATGATCACGATTTTGTTTTGTTTTGTTTTTGTTTTGCAGCTGCGCAGGACGTTCCGCGTTGCGGGGGGTCAGTTAATTTATAGCGAGCTGTCCCGCTGGCGTTTTTTTTTTTTTTTTTTTTAATCTATGAGAACCTAAGAAAATGAATTTTTAATATTCATCAATTAGCTTTTATCTAGTAAGAAGGTCTTTTTTTTTCTTCAACTTTCTCTGCTCTTCCGGCCTGCTCTCTCACACTCTTTCTCTCTCGTTTTGTATCTTGCATAGTGCACTCTCTCTCTCTCTCTCTTTCTCGTCTCTTCTTCGCGTTAATCAATAACGTTTCGCGATTTCACATAATTAACAAATAGCTCTCGAATGACAGCAGGTTCTCTTTCTGTTTTTTTTTTTCTTAATTCGCCGGCAACCAGGCCGCGATCTACCACCGCTCTACTATCCGAGTGTTATCTTAGATATGATACTGAACTCAATGGCGCCGCGGCAGCGTCCACATACCCATAAACACATCGGAGTTTTGTGCAATTCAAAATTGCGGGCATTAACGTCGTGTATTGGAGCAAGCGCCAATAGATAAAAATATCAGACTGATCGCACTTACAAGCTTTTTGAAACGAAATTGCTTTGTATTGAAAAAACGTTTAGTACGACATTCGCAAAATCTTCAAGCGAAGTATAGAACTAATTATTTCAAAATTGTGTACATGTGTATTGTATGTGTGTATGTGTGTGTGTGTCATTCGTTTTGGACAGTCTTGACGTAAGTACATTATCACTTTTACGCGCGCGACAGTATTCAGTATCGTATTTAAGATAAATAACATGTCGTTTCAGCTATTAGTTTTCAACGTGTCTTCACAATTGGACGCGCGATCCGATTGATAAATATTTATATATATGTATACTGTCCCATATCGTCACCGATCCGTTCTTCCTCTACTGCTCGATCTCGATTATTAAAATACTTCAACAACTCTCAGATCCAACTTACGATCTTACCTTTCCCCGCGCCCTGTCCTTTCCACAGTGTGTGTTCGCGTATGTAGTGTGATATTATTTCTCCGCAGTAAGAGTCGTAATAACTACTGAAACTACGCGGTACGCTTTTTTTTTTCTCTGACAGCTACTTGTATTAAGACTCGAAACCGAACGGATATCGTTTATCAATAATAATGGAGAATACTGCGAATGAGACTTTTATTTATAATTATATTTTTCTTTTTTTTTTTTATTACTTTAGTTATTTACCTCATATATAACGCTCTCCCCCTGCATATTTTTTTTTTTTAGTTATTACAACTATAGTTATTTTTGGTATAACTATAGACTGCGTGCCGATATCTATCATACCACAGGTCCTTCATTATAATTAACAATTAATTAGAGTTTTATTACGAAGTACTTCGGTGTCATGTGAGATACCTAAAAATTCTGGTTTTTTTTTTGTTTTTTGTTTTTATTTTTATTTTTATTTTTAACGGTTTCTCTTGTTACATATTGAGCACTTCTGTTTTTGGTTTGCTCTTTTGTTTGGTTTTTGTTTATGTCTCGTAATTGTGTTTTTTTTTTGTTTTTTTTTTTTTTTTATATTATTCTTTACGCGAGTCTTTTCCTTCCTCTTATCTTCCACTTGTGAAATTCTTCCCTTCAATGAAAGGGCGTGTGTGTTTACGCGTGCCGATCTTTTAACGTAGCGGTATTTTGCGCGTATTGATCGACGATCAACGAAAGCCTAGTACGAAGTGTTTTTTTTTTCTCGGTAACGCAAATGGTGTCTACGATAATACACTAATTAATCAGAAGTCGCGTTAAGATGTAATAATCTTGCATTCGGCATGCATAAGAATGCACGTGATTTCGTGATTCTCTATCGCACATTAACGCCGCGTCTCTGTTCAACTGTGTGTGTTCGTTCTCGCTAAAGTTCCGGATCTTCCCTCTTCCGTCGTTCCTCGGTCGGACTTTCGTCTTCTTCTTCTTCTCGCGTTTCTACTACATCACGTTTACCACATTTCTTTAGGCCTGACACTTGTGCACCAGTCGCACTGCAGCGCTACTATCTCGGCGACTTCTTCCTCATATTCTCCCCCGGTTTTTTTGCTCTCGTCTTGCTTTCTTCGTTCCATCTTCGAGCGATACACTCGCAGAGCGATAATCCCCGTCCGGAATTGAACAGCACCAGCAGCAGTACCAATTGTACGGCGGAAAGCCTCGTAGCCGTGTCGTTGAACGCGAGGCGGGAAGCGCGGCTTTCCCGTCGTCGGCATCGTCTGCATAGTGATGATCAATCTTCTCTCGACGATCTCCCGAACAACAATTTCTGCGACTTCTACGGAACTCGACACGCGCGTGCAAGCAATTGGCAGCAAAGCCAGAACGACGAGCGTGCTTTATTATTTTTGTTTTTTTTTCTTTTTTGTACCTTGCGCTGCACCTATATGGCGCTAGAGGGTCTCCGTGTCTTAACATAAATAACATCTTTCGCGCATCTTTCGCCGTGTGAAAGTCAGCGCGAACTTGAAACGCACCTTTCCTTGTCCATTTCCCGTGTTTTGTTTTGTTCTTTCGATCACGCGACTCGGACAGACCCAATAGCACATTTTCCCTCGTGAAACGTGTTTTATATCTGTTCAACATGAGTAATTTTTTTGGTTTTTTTTGGATTTTTTTTTTTTTTAAATTATTTTTCTGTCTTTGTTCCGATATATCTCTCAAGAGTGTGAGTAATGCGTTTTCATTCTCTCATCATCATCATTCTCTCTCGGCTTCTTTCTCTCCCGCTCTCGCTCTCTCGTACGTTCACTCATCCTCTTGCGCGCGCGCTTTGCATGCGTGTGATTTTAATCCTCGCTGTGTTTAATAGTAAGTTTCTTGCTCGAGCCAACCGCCTGGATTTCGGCGGAGGTAGAATCGTCTCGTCTCGTCGTAAATGAAGATAGCGAACATGAATGGCAGAGCTGGTAGCCACCATACGAATCTGCAATGCAAGCGAGTTTTTCTCACGTTATTTTCGATAATGAAATATTTTTTTTCTTTTTTTTAATGTCAAGTGTACGGAAAAGTCGAATAGCACAAAAACGTGCGCACATACTTCAGTGGGAACATACGAAGACCCTTGTCCATGCCGGGCGTGTAACTTAGGAACGCAGCGAGAGCGGTCTCGAACACGAGACCGAAGTTCAGGGCCCAGTTCCTCATTCCTTGGTGAATAATCGAGTTGCGACGTGTTTTGCAAACAATCAGATCAGCCCACTGTACGATCACGATCGACACGAAGAAAGCTGTGTGACAGGTGAACTCCAGTGTCTTGCGATCTCTGTAGGTCTGCAAAAATTAAATCCTCATACAATGGTGTTTGCGTGTAATATTCTCGTTCGACTCGGATAGAGAACAAATTTGCCGAAAACAAGAAATTTCTGAGAATATTTCTTGAGATATCGAGCCACAATCTGTGAACACGCTTACCCACTCCTGGCCGTAGCTGTCAGTAAGATCGTTGATGGCCTTGGAGTCCCATTGTTTTCGAATGCCGAACAGATACATGGGCAGGAATCCGTTTTCAGCCATGATTACGAAGTAAACGAAGAAACCGGCCGCGGCTTGAATCATGCCGATCTGACCGTACGCCATTGAAATAAGCCTAAGATACAGAAATGTCGATTTGAAGTAATTTCTTCTTCGTACAGACGACGATTCAATTTTCGAGGAATCCTGCCGTATAACTTCGCTCTATTCAACCCAACAATTTTATTCTCTTTCAATCGACGAAGTGCAAGATACAAGAACTGCGCGATGTGCTAAATTTTAAGAGAAAATTTGAAAAATTAAATTTACAATTAATTTAACTTCTTCGACTAAAGTGTGATTTTCGAACCGCTTTATTTGGTCTCTGGACCAAATTCAGGATTCCTCGAAATCTACGGGAAGCATCGGGGGCTTCGCTGTTACTTCTAACAATCTAGTCTCACGTTAAAGTTACAAAAGCCGTTATTATTATCGGTTAGAAGCAAATTGCTGAGATTACTTACCGACACGGATAGGCGAACGGTTAACGATCGTTCTTGACAATGAAGCATGCCACACACATAGTGAGTACAGACGGACAGATTTGGACGGATAGACAAATAGGCAAACAGACAGACAGATAGACAGGCAGGCAGAGATAGAAATGTAGCCGTTGCTTGCCAATTCTCACAAAGAGAGATTTGTACGAAATGCACTGTTTTAAAATAGGCGAAGCTATCACGTTTCCGCATGTTAATTTCTATATTATCTCGCGTTGTCAAAAAAAAAAAAAGCTTACCCTGTACGCATCCGATTCAGCTTGAGTTAGTGATTTTTAATATCGAAGCGATCTATTGATTATATTGGTAAGACAATACAATGGCACAAGACAAGCGTCCTGCACCACAAGGAGAGAGATTTTAGTATCAAGAAGAGATAGTCATCTGTAAAGTCTAATGCTTTTAGATATCTTGTGTTTAAGGTTTTTTCTAAACTAATGGAAGCTGAATATCTAATTTCTAGTTGCAAGTAACTCGATTCCTCCTCGTGACCAGTCGATCTCCGGTCAGGTCATCCGTGTCTGTCGTGACAGATTTATCAATCGTCGATTGAGAACAGTTTAGTGCTACTTCAAATAAAGACAGAAAAACTAGCGCGTTCTTGACTTCTTTGTAATTAAACAGAAAAGCGGTAGATCTAATAAACAATTGACGAGTTACGAGAGTTTGATAAGATACGGTTTATCAGAGAACGACAAAACCGCATCGTAACTTCGTATCTCGACACGTTCGCAAATAAAAACATTTGTCGCACTAAACGCCCTGTACACGTCATCGCTCGTTGCGCAGACACACTTGATAAACGTGACTCGGAACATCAAAGTCTCAACAAGTGTGTTGTAGGAGAAAAAAAAAAGAAAGAAACATGCAGTAAAAATCTGTGCGAGAGTCAAGCTTGGAGAAAAGTCGCATGCGTTCGCGCATTCGTGCGACGAGGTAAATTAAATTAAATCGAGTTTAAGTTTTGATCGAACAGGGCCAATGAAGAGCTGACTCCGACCGGATCAATGAAAGCGCAGACAGACTGAAAAATGAGAGTTCGGTTCGAGTTAGCGTTTCGTACAAGCGTGCCAGAGCGAAATGTCAAGTTTGCGTCAGACTTCGCTCGCACGACATTGAAAATTCTGACGTTCGGCCGATGCGATGATAAAGTGGCAGAGCGCGCGAAAGAGCAACGCGATATCGCGTATAGAGAAAAGATCGTGTTTCTCGTTCGTCACAGTGAAAAAAAAAAAAAAAAAAAAAAAGTGCAGTGTGTCGCGCGTCGCTCGTTTTCAAAAGCTCGGCTCTTGCCGGGCAAACAAACGTCAAAATTGACTTTCGACGGGAAAAATGACGAGAGATCAAACGGAGAAAACATTCATTCGGAACAGAAACGCGCGCTCGAAAAGCTCGCGATATTTCTTCCGCTCCGGCAGTCCCGTTCTTCCGTACATATAACGTGATCATCCCCTTGTCTCTGCCGATCAAAAGATCCGTCGGAAGACAATATCGGTCTTCGGAAATTTCATATCTACAGGACAAATAACACGTGAAAAATATATTGGAAGTAAACTAATCTGTTCTTGCAATTAAGGTGCAAAGATGTAAAACTTTCTGGTACATGTGATAAGACAGAAAACAATAAAAATTTCCAGAGACGGATGTTGGTTCACCCGAATCGGTAGAGAACAAGGATTTGCGATGCTGTTACAATACAGAGATATGATATTTTTCATATTCGATCTTTCCGAGTGTCAATACGCATTCGAAATAAAGTGACTTGACAGCCTGACAAAAGTTTCCGCGACATTCTCTCGCGAGGCTCGCGGACTTACATCTAATGTAAAAAAACGACTATAAAGGAACAAAGTAATACAATCTCAAGCTGTAAACGATTAAGATCGCAGCGTGTGTTAGTCATTGACCGTGAAAGAGAGAGAGAGAGAGAAACAGATTCTAAGAAACAAGCACATTCGGCATTCTCAACATCTGAAAGAACTTTCCTCTATGAGTTAAAAAAAAAAAAACTTGCTTTGTGCTCTCTATGCTAGTCAACTAAGATTTCTAATAGTCGTAGTAGTTTTTTTCTATCGAAAGCAGAGCGCAGAGTGTCTACCTACAAAAATTTATTCCCGAGATCAAGACACACTTCGGAAGAGAGAGATTGAAGTTTCTGTTGTTATTGGTTTTACTGGACGATTATTATAAGAAATTGTAAGATCACATCTCACTGGGATCAGCAGACACTCTGTTACGTCTTGTTATTGTGTGTTACACATCTTGTTATTGTGTTGTGTGTGTGTGTGTGAGAGTGTCATTTGTACACATCGCGTTAGAATTGCACTAAAGCCGTTCCAGGATTACTTCCGTCATTGAATAGAGAGTGCGAGAGAGAGAGAGAGAACGCGTTATGCACTATTCACAACAGATAATCCTGGAAAGACTGATGTTTCCTAACTAGGCTAGATAGAACACATTCAATGTGTGTATGTGGGTGTTACGACTTAGTATCGTTAGAGCAGTCAATTGTCAGAAAAAGCGCTACGTGTGCCATCAAAGTGAATTTCCTCTCGTTAACTCGCGATATAACAATAATGTTATTTCACCGTCATGGTGTGTGATTTACATGTAATACTCCATCCGGAGTTTATGTGTCCAAACTATCTGTCAATTATTACTCGGTGTAACTAAATCAATTGTACCAACATCAGGCAATACGAATGTTCGTCCATGCGCGAGTTATGTGAAATTTTCAGTTGTTACTTCTACTTAAGTCGAGTAAAGAATTAATCGCGTTTTGACCACCCTAGCGAATGCTAGTCGACGGACGTGCAATGTTCCAAAAAATTTTTATAATCCCGAAATTTGAAATATGCGACAATCTCGAAGAATTAAAATGTCGAGAGATTCAACGTCTCGAAAAAAAAAAAAACATTTTTCAATTGTCCGAACAACCGTTTCCAAATGTAAATGCTCTCGAAATCGGAATATGTACGATATGTAATTCAAACCCAAACAGGCAATTTGTGTATGATTCAGTGTGAATGCGTAAATAGTAATTAAAAAGTTTACACATATATACATACACATACAAGGTGAAAATTTTTCACACAGAGTGTAATTGAAACATTTTAACTCACATTAGAGCGTGAGAATAAAAAAAAAAAGAAAAAAAAACGTACGACGTAGAGTCGGTAGTGCATCAACACCAATGTGACGCTTAGAATATAAATAATGTGAATACTTCGGAACTATTCGTCGCATGCTTCAAATTTCAAATTAACATCGCATGCCCATCGCGTGTGATTACACTTGTGTGTGAGTGAGAGACAATGTGATGTCTGTGTATGTGTGTATGTGTGTGTGTGTGAGACATACGAGTAATAAAATGATGGCACGTCAATTATATAATATATATATAAAAAAAAACTGAGTCGACTTTTAGTACGGTACGGATGTGAGTGCACTAGATTTCTTGCTGGTTTCTCTTTTCGTGGGTGGGTAATTAGAAGACCCACCTTCGGTTGACAAGATTGTCTCTGTAAGGATCGCGTGGCTGCCGTTTCATTATGTCCGACTCCGGTGCCTCGTAGGCTAGCGAGATGGCCGGCACCTGCCATCCACCATTAATTAGAAAGTGTGTATTAACCCCCACCGCTTTACAATACAAGTTATATGACATTTAATATCATTTATGACATTTTTATTATTTTATGTACACACACCGTTTTCGCAAACAAATGCGCAAGTGCGAGCGAAAGAGATAGATGAGAGATTTGGAGAACGCACAGGTCAATTCAGCGTTTCGCGCGTGATTTATCGCACATAAATGTATATCAATATTATTATCGTATGTAACGATAGATGCAAATGGAAAGAGATCGAAATTGGCAATATAAATACGATTCTTTCCAGCTCTTGTGAGAAATGATTTTTTTTTCTTTTTTTTAATGCTATGTATGCGGCGATGAAGCGTTTTTGCTTTTCTGGCGGAGAGAGAGAAAACAGTCGCCGCAACCAATTCCATCCTAAACGCAGCCTGTCCTTAAAGACGCAAATAGATCGTGTATACAATTGCGTTATTTGCAAAAAACATTGTGCCGAAAAATTGCATTAAAGTGTAGCAAAAAGAACCCGGAGAGTCGTAATGACAAACATTTTTGGCGAGTGTATCTGTGCGTATCAAGATTATGCGCTGCGTTTAGAGAAAGAGAGAAAGAGAAAAAGAAAAAAAGAGAGAGAAAGACGGCTCGGAATAAGCCCGGAACGAGTGAGATTGAGAAAAATCAAATGTGCCATAATTGAAACATAAGTGAGAAAAGGTCGCAAATGAGAAGATCGCACGCACACGCGCTGGATCCCTTTCGCGTCCCTTTTCCACTTAGCGTTCTCGTGCTGCAAATCTCCAATCGTCCAATCACCACGGCTGTCGCAATTTTCGACTCACAGACTATTCTACTTCTCAGCGATGCTCGATGAGAAAAACATCAAAGTAAAAGCGTTACAATAATTCCAATATATTATTGCAATAACTACGTTTATATATTGTAAACTCGGACTAAAGTCAAATCCTATAAATTTAACTTGAAAAGAACCAAATGACCGATAGAATATTTTTACTCTAATGGTAATCAAAGCCTACGGAGACCAAAAGAACAAATCCAACTAATGAGCGAGGACAAAATACGCATGTTACATACGTCGAGCATCTCTGAGACGCGAGTGAAGGGAGATCCCTTCTTCTCTTTCGTGCGCTTTCGATTCTTAAGCATAGTTTTTCGTTAGTACAATAGCGCAATCCCCTGATGCACGTTAACAACTTTCATTATCGTGAAGTGTTTGTCAAGATCAAGAAGAGGTCAAGTCACACACTGCCAAAGGCAAGAATTTTTGCATTTCGCGCGCATGAGAGAATTGCAGGGTGATTATATCCCACGTTCCTCCACACTCAATGTTTGCGCGTCAAGCAGCTCTCGTCGTGTTTTTTTTGGGGAATTTTTTTTTCTTTTTTTTTAGGCGAGATCATGTAAATTAAGATGTAATATAATCCATTAGAAAGTGGCCAGTCGTAGAAGTGGGTAGAAGGCAGCGGCAGTAGGCAGCGCATTACAGAATAAAACGTGAGAGGACTGTAAAGAATGAATGTAAAAAAACTGCAAGAAAAAATTTACAACGCTCAAAAATTGTACAAAGGTGTTGGTTTTCTTTTCGAGAGAGTGATATATATATATATACTGGTGGCAAGTATACAATAAACAGTATAGTAAATAGTACAGTAGTAAATATAGAGGTATAGTAGCGCAGCGGCAGCTGTGATGTATATATGGTAAGATAAAAACAGTATATATACTGGCAGTATAAAAATTTTTAGTAACTATATAAGTAATGGCTTGTATTAAGTATAATAAGTGCTGGCTTGTGGTTTTAATATATAATAATGATGATAATAATAAGACTGAATGAAGGACAAGAGAATAATGATGAGAATAATAATTACTCAAGTGCATCAAAGACTAAGACAAGATATGCATAATTATATTAATTTATACATATCGTTAAAATATACATATTATAAGTATATAAGTATATATGTATACAAGAATTATTTATGTATATATACATATATTTATATACATAATATATGCTACTCCCGCAAGAAACTTGCCACAACTCAAACAAGATCATTATTAACTTCTTGGTGAAGAGAAAAATGCGTTGAACTCTATTTAGAGATGTCGTTATTTTCATTTTTTGTTTTTTTATTTTATTTGCGGCGAAGTTCTTTCAGGAGCACGATCGATTAAACTTCAACTAGTAGCTGGTTAAAAATTGAGCTTCGTCGACTGCAGTGCGTTCGAACGAGCAAATGTCGTTATTTTACACATCAGTCCGAAAGCGCGTTTTGTTTGAAATAAAAATTTTTATCACGTTTTAACCGAAGCAATCTCGTCGACGAAACTTGTTTTTTTTTTCTTTTTTTTCCGTTGATTTGCAAAGTGACTGGCAAAGAGATCTCGCGAACCGGAAAATTTTAATTTTAATGAAACTCCGCACACACAAGCAGTAAAGTCGAGCAAATAGGTAAATTTATCAATTTTGTTTTATTACGGCGCAAAAATCGGTTTCGAGGTGCGAAACTTCATCTTTTACTTCTGAAGTGACTTGCCTCTTCGAATCACTTTTTTTTTTGCCGCAAGTAAAAAATTCTAAATTTATTTATTTATCCCAGACTTACGTCTGTTTGAACGGTTTTATTTAAATCATAATTTTGAGGTTTGCAAGGTTCCCTTGTGGGGACAATCAGTTGCTTAATTAATGGCGAAAGAGATGAATTGCTTGTATGATGCAGAATCTGATATAGTTTGTGTTTCCCTCCGAAAAAATCTTCGAAAGATAGGAGAAAAGAATTGTTATTGCTCTAAGAGAGAAAGGAAAACTGGAAAAAAATGCACACAGATTTTGCATCCATCACTTCGATCGATCTAGCAATCTAGCTAATGTGTATCTGCTGTGTAAAATCGTTAAAGTCCATTTCCATGACACTTTCAATTTGACAATAAATAAATAAATAATAAAGATATTTAAAAAAATATATATTACATCAATTGCTCTATTAGTTCTTTTGCGATATTGTTTCCTGTTCACTTATGCACCATCAGATCGTTAGATGAATTCGCTAAGCCATAATGAATGATCCAATACATTTCCAAGTTGAAAAGAATTTCATGAGCAAGAGAATTTTCCTGAGCGAGGCGCAGCAACGATAAAACCTAGCCCGAGGCAATAAAGGCAGGCCGGGAAGATGGAAGAAGATAGACAGACAGTTAGACAGACAGACAAAAGAAGATGTAAACAAAAGAAAAGAAAGGAGATTGAAAAAAAAGAGAGAGAGAGAGAGAGAGAGAATTACGTTTCATATATATGCAAACCGATGGTCGAGTGACAACACTATTCTATATAGTCTCACAATGCTATTCTACTTAATAGTTTACTACTAGAGAAGAGAAAGAAGAGGAAGTACTACCGTTTTACGCTCTTACGAACTTCCGAAAACGTGCGAAAAAACTTGTTCCTTATTGTCTTTAATCTCTACGTCTTCGTGATACCGTGTTAGGTACAACAGGTTTAGGCTCGCAAAATATATATATATATATATATATATATATAAATGATCAAGTAAAAAAATAAGTTGCACATAATATATATATATATATATATCACGCAATATTCACAACACAATATATAGATAATGTCCCTTGCATTCACGATATATAGTCACGATATAAAGAGGGGGAGGCTACAAAACTTACAGAGCGATAGAACGCGACGTGATGATGAAAAGGGAAAGAGAATGTGAAGAGAGAGAGATGAAATGTGAAAAAAAACGATGTAAATAGTTAAAATAAAAAACGAACAGAGAGACATATGAAACATAGAGATAAAATATACAAGAAGATATGTGATATCTGTTACGTTTCCGTTACTGTTTCGTTAACGAACACGAACGTAACATTATACATACTTTTTGTTTCACATAAAATCATATGCGTTTTTGTGAGAAAGAGAAAGAGTATGTATATGTAAAAAAAAAGAGACCGATTTGAAAAGAAAAAAGAGGCGAAAGAGAGAGAGAGAGAGAGAGAGAGATACAACTTTGAAAAGAACGATCATGCGAGTTTACAATGACGTTGTCTAGATTTCGTGGACGTTCTCAGCACATGTACACCTCAAGCCAAGTGGCAATAAATCACGATGAATGACAACTGCAGAGAGGCTCATAAACAACGACGAGGAGAGAGATTGAGCTTGTACAGGAAATAAAAAAATAGAGATAAGTATAATAATATGAGCACTTTGTACATGTCAAAAACGAGAAAACTGAAAGAGAAAGAGAGAGAGAGGCTTTACAGTGAGATTTACCTTACCTTCGACGTAATGAAACAATGCTAATACGATTAAGGATCATTGTGATGAAAAGCGCCTATTGATATAAAAGTAAGAGAAAAATTCTTTGGGGGAAAGAAGTGGCGATTGCTCGTGTCTCGCTCTTTGTGACACAAAAAATATAAACAAATATACAAATAAATATATACAAATAAATATATAAAAAGAAATATATTTTACAAAATATATAAAAAAACAACAGGAAGTTGTTCAGCTGTTCGTATATAATAAAGTTACTTGAAATACGATCACTTTTTGTCAGCATACTTTTTTTTTCTTGTTAAAAAATGTAAATCATTTTAGAACAAATCACAAACGAGCAAGCGTTGTTTACAAGAGAACTGCTGAATAATAGACAACTCACTCGGAATTAGTACATCAAAGTGTACAAGTTCGTTGACAGGTCAAAATTTATTGTGCAAAGTGACAAAATACGTATGAATAAATTTTCGGTAAACAAAATGCGGTAGCAAAAATTGGAAGCATTTTACACACCTGGTAGATATCCCTTGTTTAACGGGGATTCAAAATTTCAACTTATTATAAATAGAGCGAGTACAAAAATAGAGAGAGAGAGAGAGAGAGAGAGAGAGAAAATCAGACAACTGAAAACAAAGCTCGCGTGTTCTAGCGAATATAAACACCCTGGAAAGTTGCATCTGCGTGCACCATAATCCGCTTTTACCTTATCCACGTCCTAGTACGTCCGACTCTCGACAACTCGGGCATGGTAAATTTAATCCCTACATTGCGTGAGTCTTATCGAGTGGCCTTGGCGGCAATGACCAAACTAATTCAAGCCGTAATTTAAAAAAGGGAAAAAGAAAAATAGTACAAGAAGAGGAACTAGTTTCTGTACTGTTCAATACTTGCAAAAAGAGAGAGAGAGAGAGAGTGAGAGAGAGAGAGAGAAAATACTTGGAAAAAAAGATACGCACGAAAGTATTGCCCAGTACAACTAGCATCGAGCGTAAAATATAGATTCTCGCTAAGAGAGAATAGGAGAAGTAAAAAAAAACAAAAAAAAAAAAAAAACGCAGTATCATTTATAGTATGCAAGGAATTAATTTGCCCCGCAAAAAGCGTTACCCAAGTTTCACACTTCCCTTAAATTTAAAAAAAAGGCAAGTAACCAAGAAAGAAGAAGACCGAAAGTAGTATAATGCATTTCGCATCAAGTATCATATGATAGAAAAATATATAAACACAAAACTAACTACCATAGTCACCAGAAAAAATAATAAAAAGGAAGTGAGAGAAAGAGAGCCAATAGAGTGAGAGAGCAATCGTCGTGTGATTGAATTTTCGAAGTTCTGCTTGCGGTTTTCGAACAAACAAACGTTTCTCAGAGAAACGTTTCTTAAAACAAAACAAAAAAACAGAAAACAACTATTATTGCGTTATTTGCGACATTCTTTGATTCGCTTGATATCAATCGAAAAGAGACTTCGAAAATACAGCATATCATCACCGATGACCCTTTCGAACCAATAGAAAGTCTCATGTAGCTTGTTTCAATATTCGTTTGTAAGTTATTAATGTGTTACCTTTCGTTAACTAGCTTGTCAGTGAAGGGGTTTCGTGGTTGTCGCTTCATAATATCGCTTTCTGCCTCCTCGTAAGCTAGCGAGATGGCGGGTACCTGATGTCACATTATCAAAGAGCTCAGTAACAACACCAATAATTAAATAACGAGTATATCTTCCGATGATGCGCCGAAGTAAGAATGCTAACGCTGTTACGCAAGTTCTTCTTTTTTGTAAAACTATTATTAAAAAAAACTTAATTTAATTAATCTCTGCCATACAGTCCCCTGATGTGTAAAAATCTCAATCTCGCGTGAAAAATTGGACATGGCGATTGGATTGGGAACGGCGGCAGCATTCTTACATGCGCGATGAAGAGAATAAACAGAAGATAATCAACTGAAAAAAAATTAAAAAAAAAAAAAAAATTAAAATATTAAAAACCAATTCTGGGAAATTATCAAAGGAAGTTCGGAGGATAGTCGCGGTATCGATTTCACGGTAAATAACAAGCGCTTTGTTTCACAGATACAAAGTCCCTGGAAAGAAATGTTCGTCTGAGGGGTAATTTTTTACGTTGGTTAAAAGTACTCTATTTCCTAAGTAGATGTAAACTAAACTCGCTTAAAATTACGACACACATGTGGTTACCCGCACTTTCGTGTGATTTAAAATCCCTGTAAGATCACATGTATCCGAAAACACGCTTATTTCTACACATACATACATACGTGTGTATACATAAACGCACACACGCGTGTGTATATACACACACACGTATACGAGTTCTCTCCATCAAAGTGTAATTCGTCTAAAAAAAAATAAAAATATTATAGAGATTAATGCGTCAGCGCCATCCGTTGTATCGCTATCTACAAAAAAAAAACAAATTATTATCAGACGCAGAATAATTTCGACGAGTTGTTGATCGACGTCCAGAATCCATGGGTCCGATAGGTTTCCCGAGATATATTACTATATGCTTTAACACATCTATCAATATAAATGCAAAAATTCAATGAGTTAAATCAATGACAGGCACAAGTGCTAAAATAAATCTTAGATTAGTTAAAAAAGAGAGAAAACGAATAACGACTTTGGAAGAGAGCTTAATGCGACGCGCAGAACGCTCTTCCAAATGTCGACGATTCGCGATTTGCCGTCGCCTCCGGCGTTTTTCGTCATCACTCACCATATCGGTTCCAAGATCGATGCAGAGAATGGTGACAGTACCCAGCGGCAGAGGAATGTCACATAGGATAAACGCCAGGAAGGGCGAGATCTCGGGGATGTTCGAGGTCAGGGTGTACGCAATTGACTTTTTCAGGTTGTCGAAAATCAAGCGACCCTCCTCCACGCCTGTGACGATCGAGGCGAAGTTGTCGTCGAGCAGAATCATGTCAGCCGCTTGCTTGGACACGTCCGAACCGGCGATGCCCATGGCAACACCGATGTCAGCCTTTTTCAGAGCAGGCGAATCATTCACACCGTCACCTAAAAGAAATTAAACGAACGCTTAACATATGCATATTGCAATCGTAAAACACTTTATTGTGTCGTAACAAATATCATCTTCTTTCATTTTTTAATTAAATCTTGCTATTTAAGATTTTCCTTTCAAAAGTTACTTACCAGTTACGGCAACAATTGCGCCCATTCGCTGGCAGCCTTCAACAATGATGAGCTTCTGCTGAGGCGAGGTACGGGCGAACACAATTTCAGTGTGGTATCTGAGAATCTCATCCAATTGGTCAGAGTTCAGTTCCCTGAGTTCGGTTCCGTGAATTACGGCGGCTTTAGCTTCACGAGGATTTACTTCGGATACCGGAATATTCAATCGTTGCGCAATGTCCTCGATGGTCTCGTTACCTGATAAAGAAAATAATTATGTACACACACACACACACACACGCGCGCGCGCATATTAAGTTCAGCGGATTCAAATGTTCTTGTCGTCCATTAAAATAAAATAGTTATTTTTATTATGTAAACTATTTGCGGTCATCGATATAAAAAAAAGATTTAATACGTTATTGCGTCATATCCGTTTTAGACCGTTTTAGAAAATATCAACTTGGCACAGACTTCCAGTAAAACCGCCCCGAGTTCCGTATCTAAAAATAGGATTGTCGTGAATTTTAAACGTGACAATCTATTATCTGAAATCATGTCTCATTAAAAGATTAAACGCATAAGAGCATCATCAAGCGAGATGAGATCTCTGAGAGATACGGGCTGATAAGTGTTTAATCTAGAATATTATCCCGATCTGTCATAGAGCAGTTAATTGCGCTGTGTGATAGACCAAAGCGCGTGTAGTGCGTAAGACGTACCTTCAGAGATGATGCCGACAGATTTGGCAATGGCTTTGGCAGTGATCGGATGGTCACCGGTTACCATGATGACCTTAATGCCGGCGGAACGGCACTTGGCGACCGCGTCGGGCACGGCAGCCCGGGGCGGATCGATCATAGACATCAGGCCCACAAAGCGGAGCCCGTCGACCGGGAAGTTGGGATCATCGGAGTTGAACTTGAAGCCAACCGGGAACTTATCGGACGGCAGTGTGTAATCACAGAAGCCGAGCACTCTTTCACCAAGTCCGCCCAATTCCAAGTACGCGTTGTTGAACGCCTCCTTCATCTCCTCGTCGAGAACCTGCGCGTATAAAAATACAAGCGTGCAGTCGAATATGAAAGAATACAAAATAATCATTCGTATATCAGATAAATCTCAAATTTTGTTTACTTTTTCCTTGCCGCCGATGAATATGGTCGAGCATCTATCCAGAATTCTCTCCGGAGCGCCTTTCATAACCAACAGATGTCTCGGATCGTTAGGATCGTCCGACTCGTGTACGGATACTTGATACTTATTGGTTGAATTGAACGGAATCTCGCAGACTTTCTTGTTGCGTTTTCTAATGCCCATAACATCGCCCAACGCCAGTTCCATGCACTTGAGTAACGCGGCTTCGGAAGCGTCGCCGTTCACTTCTCGCTTGAGGATCGGTTCGCCTTCCTGACCGGGTTTGAACTCGGCGCGATTGCACAAAGTAGCGATTTTGGCCAGCGCCTTGAATCCTGGACTGGTGCGGTCGTACTGCAAACCGGACTGATCTTCCGTGGTGTCGGCATCGATGATTTGATTGTCGAACCACATGTGCGCCACCGTCATGCGATTCTGCGTGAGCGTTCCGGTCTTGTCCGAGCAAATGGTCGAGGTCGATCCCAAGGTTTCCACGGCCTCGAGATTCTTTACTAGGCAGTTCTTGGAGGCCATACGCTTGGCGGTCAGGGTGAGACACACAGTGACGGTAGCTAGAAGACCTTCCGGTACGTTCGCCACAATGATACCGATTAGGAAGATAACGGCGTCGAGCCAGTGATAACCGAGGATGAAGGCAATGACGAAGAACGTGACACCTAGGAAGACCGCAACACCTGTGATAAGATGAATAAAGTGATGGATCTCCTTGGCGATCGGCGTTTCACCAGTGTCAAGACCGGATGCGAGGCCCGCGATCCGTCCCATCACCGTTTGATCGCCACAGCAGATCACTACGCCCTTGGCCGTGCCCTCCACCGCATTCGTCGAGAAAAATGCGAGATTCTTCGTCTCGAGCGGGTTCTCGTTCGTGAACTCGGGCGATCTCGATTGCGGTTCGGACTCGCCCGTAAGCGAGCTGTTATCCACTTTGAATCCACGGGATTCGATGATCCTGATGTCGGCCGGTATCCGGTCGCCGAACTTGACCTCAACGACGTCACCCAGCACGAGGTCCTCCGCACGCAAAGTGAGCTTCTCACCTTCTCTGATCACGGTGGCGAATTGCGGTACCATGTTTTTGAACGACTCCATAATCTTGCTCGATTTACTTTCCTGATAATACGAGAATATACCCGTGACTATCACGACCGCCGCCAGGACGATGCCCAAGTAGAGATTGTCGTCGTTCGGGTCCTCGCTCGTCGTGGCCTGGATCGAGTACGCGATGAAGCAGAGGATCGCGCCGATCCACAACAGTAGGGCAAAACCGCCGAACAAGTTCTTACAGAATTTTACCCATTCCGGCGTTTGTTTCGGCGGTGTTAGAGCGTTCGGCCCGTCTCTTTCCAGATTTTCCTTCGCTTTCGCGTGGCTGAGGCCCTACGGGGTTTTTTTTTAACTCTCATTAGCATCGCGTGTCCCGCAACACGTGAACGTTTATATTCTCTCTTCGCTAAACTACACTTTCACCTGACCTCAAATATAATAGTTCATCATTTTCAGCACGCATTTTAAAACAACAGTTACTTACGTTTTCGGGGTGCGTCTGAAATCTCTGATACAGTTCTTCGGGAGAGATTTTGTGAAAGTCTATGTCCAACTCTTGCTTCAGGTCATCTAAATTTTCCCCCCTCCGCTTTGGAGGATTCTTCCGCCGCGACTGTTGACAAGAACAAAAATAGACAAAATTATATCAGTGAGTGTACACACACGCACACAACACTTAATCGCATCTTTTTACCAGACTGACAGTTGAAAACAATCTTACGATACGTAACATAGCAATGAGAGAGAGATATATACATATATAAAGCCACGAGGTTAAAGTTATCGGAATATTCTGTTAACGAAGAACAAGAAGATTATATACCCATTAGAGTAAACACACACCCAAGATATTGTGATGCGAGAGACAAACAAACCTTCCCTATATATCGGAAAGAGATCGGTTCCAACAAATATCTCACGACAAGATAAACCTAACTTTAGCGAGAAGACGTTGTGTTGAATCAAATTTCTCGCACAAGAGCATGTGTAAAAAAAAACAAAAAGTGTCGTTTTCTCTAAGAAAAAGAACATCATTTCCGCATAAATATTTTTCTTATCGTGTGATTAACGAACGCGCGCGCGCGCGCTAGATTGAAAACCGTAATGAGACGGAGTTTTAATTCATTTCACGTGCGTTAGAGTTAACGATTATTGCAGACAGAAGGAAGAAACCGACACCATCAAGAGAGAGATAGAGATAGAAAGAGAGATGACGAAAAAATGACAGGAGAAGAAAAGAAATAATCTTCTCCGAGAGGAAGAAGATTTCTGCAGAAAATAAAGTTGTGAAAAGAAGCATTACGTTATTTTCCATGAAGAGACAGAATTAGCAGAGATCAGCATAAAGAAACCGACGTGACACAAAGACGAGAAGGAAGGTGAGAAAAAGGGAGGAGGGGGCGGGAAAATATAATAAGAAAGAGAGAGAGAAAAGGAAAGAGAGAGAGAGAGAGAGAACACAAAGATAGACAGACAGACAGACGAAGACAGATGTCTGTTTGTCGCAATCACCAGTTGACCAAAGAAGCACCCGGAAATATTTAATTGAAATTCGTGCGGATTATTATAGAGTCCGCTCTTGAATGAATACCTTGTACATTCCATCTGCGGTTTTGTTGTCGTCGCGAATGTTCGGTAACGTTGCGACCCTGTACGAATCTGAGCGGCCATGTTGCTGTAAAAAAATGGGCGATAAAAAAATCATGAATAAATCATGCAGGTGAGAGATACAACAAAATAATAAACAAAATAAATATATATGTATACGTATATAAACGAACATGTAATGCAAAATTTACATGTACATATATACATATATATATGTATATGAGCGAAATTATTATGTATGTATGTATGTATGTATGATTCAAAAATAATAACAATATGTATACGTATGAGGTGAGTTCTCGTGTTTTCCTGCGAGAGCACGGCTCACGTTTGATCGCACGAATTGGACGTTTCCCATAGGAATCGCACACGTATACAAGAGAATAAGAATAATTCTCTGAATGTTCTAATTTGCGCGCGAAATACACCCATTCCGTTTCTCGCGTGTGTAATTTAAAAAATCAACAGTTATAGAACATCGCCAACACACGTGCAATTTGACGTCGTTATCCGAACGGAAGAGTTTTCTCATATCATTCTCGCGAACGGCACCGGGTCACAGCTACAAAACGACCTTCTGCAAAGAGAGAGATAGAGGAAAGAGAGGAAGAAAGAAAAAGAGAGATAGACGTTCACTGGAGGTGGAGGAGGAGCAAAAGCCCGATTTTCAAGTGCGACCTCGGCGCGACCGCGTTCGGATAACGACCGTTTCCGGTAGTGCGCCAGTTCAATGGAGAGAGACACACTTGTTAACAATCCGCTATATGCTCGATGCTCAATGGTATCCTGTAATCGTGGATTCCAAGACCCACTCAACGCTCGCCGTTTATCTCGCGTTTCGCATTTATCAGCATTAAACCGACGCGACGATTAAGCGACGAAACCTTAAACTCTCCCAGTTGCTTTGTCATTTTTCCCCCGCACAAGTGACACCTAATCATAAATTATTTATATATTATTATAGAAACAAATCTGATGACAGAAATCCGACAGAACGCAAAGCACATTTAATCTGTCGTAAACTTAAGTGTTGACATATTGCAATTAAGAGTTTTTAAAACTCAAGTTCTTAAAAAAATAGGATTTATATTAATTACATATTATTTATATAAGTGGAAAATAACATTTACATAAAGTTTTGGGCATATATTCCATTATTACATCAATTTATTAATATTTAAATTAATTTAAATACGTGTATTGATGTAATAATAGAATTTAAAAATTATTTAATTAAAAAAAACCAACTAGGATTGAAAAAAAAAACAATTAAAGGAGTAATTCACTACCAGAGTTCAAAAAATATTCGCGCAGAGACATCAAGTGTGCGCAGTCCCACCATATCGGACAAATTAATATTTCGCGTACAGTCGTCGCGTACGTATAACATTTCGAATTACTTCCCAAGAATATCAACTTTTGTTACCAAAATTATTCACGTGCGGCTTATTATGCAGAGATATTATTTTAACTGCCGTCAACCATGAAAACCGGCGATATTCTCACGTACCGGATGGACTAAGTGACGAAACGCGAGACTCGTAACGCGGACGCGCTTACACGAGTGCAATTGCTGCGCGCGGCTATTAATTCTATCACAGCGGCTCGTTACGAACGGCGCAATGATTAGATAAAAGACCTTACGAGTCGACAAATCGGCGATTACGATCGTCAAAACGTAATTCCGACTTTGTGTGTCCGTTGCACGTTCGATTCGCTATCTGTTTCGCGGTCGCTGCCTCGCGGTATAACGTAAACGAATCAATTTCACGGGTATCATTAACTCTGGCCCATCGTCACGCTCACGCTCGCTATTGAGGAAGCATGATTATGCAATTTTGTTTCACACATGTCTCTCGCCGATTGTTCATTGCGCACACACACGCACGCACTCTCTTGATTGTGACATTTTTGCGCATGGCGCACGCGTCAGGTGCATCTCGACGAGAGAATTTGAAATAAACGAGCAAAATATATATTTCCTCGTTATTAATTATAATTTTGTTTCGTCATTAATTATATATTTAATTTTCAATTAAATTTGCTCGATTACTTCGTTTAATTTTAAACTCGATTCAAACATTCATTTTGTACGGTGGAGACAAAAAAAAACATTTGTAAATTAAGAGTTTCGGAACATTTTCATCGCACCGAAAAAATAGAGCGTTCATCATCACACGTGCGCGCGCGATACGTGATAATAAAATACAAAATACAATTCGTAACGAAGTTGGCAAAGATAAATGGCGCGATTTTGACCTTATGCACAATCGCGCGGGTTTGCTATTCTTCGCGAGCCGTGGGTCGAGTCACACAGAATCGGTTGACTGAGAAGCCGGAAGTGGTCAGGCTTGGACCGGCAGGAAAGCGGCGTGTTCGTTAACGCAACGCTTGATACGACTTCGTATCTTTAGCGTATTTTATTTTTACGCCTCGATAGGCGACAACATATTCGACGAAAAAAAAAAAAACAAATTGAAAAGACTTTTATAAAATCTTTTGGTGAATGAATTTTACAAATTCGTCTAATTCAATTTAGTTTCTGCATTATTTACAGAAAAAATTATGTAGTATAGAAAAAAAATCTCTTGTCAGTCTATTATCGCAGTTTGGATGCTCCGCACATTAATTCGTTCCGTGAGAGGGAAAGAGAGATCACCCCTCTGTGCGTCTCCGAGTCATTCTCCTCTCCCGCCGCAGGCGAACGGTTGATCGACCGCGGACACACACAACCAACATAATATTTAATACATTTTTCATTTTTTGCTACGTGATGTAAGTTGCATCTTATAGCGCGTGTGTGTGTGATATTTTCATTCTTCAAACAAATTTCTCAAAAATGTTTAAAAAAGAAATATATGTGCGGTGCGCCTGTATTTGTTTGAGCCGCGTCGAGACACCGAGTTAAGAAGGCGTTAAAGATTGATTTTACGATCGGGTCGCGACGACGACGACGACGACAACGACGACGGCGATGATATACAGGCGACGTTGTGTTTCGCCACTAGGGAAAAGGGGAGGCTTATGTTATGTTGGATTAGCCGATGCATATATACACACATATATACACACAGCGCGCCAAACATGCCGAGATATATAGAAGCCGTCCATCTTTGGAGGGAGATTTTCCTAATCCGATTTAATTCAGGGGATAATTAAAATTGTGCGCGTGAGCGCTTCATTTTCTAAGATATATACACCGCAGTCCGATTTTGTTTTTCAACGTAAATATGTCCAAAGGTCTTCTAAAATTTCCACGAACGTGTGTGAGTAATTTAAGGGATGATCCACGATCTATTTGCCAGCCGAGCAGACTGACACTACCTACTCTTCCGACCGTCTCTCCTACCGGATAATAACTTTTTTCCCCAGCTCTTTATTTCTCCCTTTTGTTCCCGTGTCTCTCGGTTTAATTTTTTTTTCTGCAACGCTTTGTAAAATCGCTTTGTTTCCCTTTTTTTTTTTTTTTTTTTTTTTTTTTCTCGTCGATTCGGCTGTATTTCTTTCGGGCCGCGGGTCGATGATGGCAACACGGAATCATCAGTGGAAATGCGCATGCGAGCTACAACCTAGCCACCTCTAACGAGCGCCTTCCACTGTCACGGATCAATACACAACTAGGGCACTACCGACCACATGCGTCCCCCTTTCCACCCTCTCCTTCTTTCCCTCCCTCCCTCCTCCGCCCCCCTCCATCCTGCTTTTACATCTTGTCTTGTTTCATCTTTCATCTTCTCCCCGACAAAATATATTGTCTACTTAATGAGACATACATTCGTGCAACGTCGTAAGTCTCGCGTGATGAGCAAAGAAAAGCCTTTCTGATATTTGTTTACACAATACGATTCAGATTAGATAAAAGAGGCGCTTAACAGTTTTTTTCTTTTTGTCCTACTATTTTTCAATAAATGTCTCTTTGTTGTGCTTTTTTTTCTCGTACGATTCAGATTAGATAAAAGAGGCGCCAAGCTTCTTTCATGCGATCCGCGTGTAATCCCTCGACGTAATCGGAATCAATAATTAATACTCGATGTTATTTAAAAAGAAAAAAAGATAAGATTAGAAACTTAAAAAGTAAGATTAGAAAAAAAAAATGTAACCGCAAAGCGGAACGCGCGCGGCGCCGCAAAGTGCAAAGATCCGAGGATAACTGCATCTGTCAGAGACTCTGCGGACTCCTGACAGGGTCAGGACGGCGTGTTGAAGTGCGGCATCCGTTTCGGACGCGCGATCTCTCCCGGATCGGTGTGTGTGACGACAGTCGTAAGATTTTTTACCTTTCATCTGCCGGGGCACAATCAAAGCGAGACGTTTAATTTCAGTCGCGGAAATAAAAGTTGGCTCTCATCTCCGTCGCGAAACTTCTTGAACCGAACAATTTGATTCAGGGCAGAAGCTTCTTAACTAAATAACAATACAAACGTTATATTCTATCATTTCGATCGAAACTAATTTGTTATTTATGAATTTTATTTTTCTTGTCCAAGTAAAACAATTAATATTTTTCACACGTAAACGTCAATGTTTCGGCTTGCAGCGATTCTTTATATTTTTTAGTTACGTTTTAATATTGTTCTAAAACAATTTTATTCTCAAATTTTATGACCTCGAGCGATCGAAAAACCAAAATCTCATTGAGTGTCGCGCGCAAAAGTATGTATTTTCCTTCCGCAAAAATTTCGATCGCTTTCGCGATCTACTGGCAGCACACGAACTTCAAAATACTAGCTTTATGCAATCGCGCTTAGAGTAAACAACGTATTGTCAAGATGAAAGCGGCAGCGGAAACGAAACGTAAACTCGGAAAATTGTGCTTTACAAGTGCAAGCGTATTATTCCTCAATTTCCTAGTAAATAAATCTTTTCAAGACCGAGTTTTCCTTAACTGGAAACCGCGACTTGAACGACCACGTGAATTGTGCGGCGTTACGTAACGCACGTGTATAATAGTAACGCGTACAAGTTACTTGGACACAGCTTGAATCACAATTCGATGACTATTTTTCCCACGGGCTCTTCATCACCGGAGGAGAGCGAATTTTCCTTGTTTTCAACGCGCAGTGTTTTTTTGAACATACACCTTGCCAAAAGGTAGGATGAATGTTCTACCGTCTCTCGCGAATATGAAGAAGAGACGCGCGGCGATATATATGGATGAGTCATTAGCCAGTCGGTCGATATTCGGGCATCGGGTTGCCGTGTGCTCACAGGTCGAGAGAACTACCGTTTCCGTGCAACTCCAACGGTCTGCTCGACTGACTGGCCTTGTACGCACCCTCCGCGCATTACTCACTACTCTCGCAACTGTCAAGAGAGAAGAATGCGTGTGACGTCACACATACAGTGCGTGGTACAGGACGTTTTACGAATTGGGTCAAGAGGGAGAGATTGGTCATTTAACTCGACCACGTTACGGTGCCCTCTGTCGTGCATATGAAACGTGCGCCTCTCGTCAGACAAGGTAATTTTTCCCGTCCAATGCACCTCGCGGCGATTTGCGCATTTTTCCGGAGCGTTTCCGGATATGAAGAATAGCTCGTAATTATCGCGACAATAAATAGCCGCGAAAACAATTTGCACGGTGCGACAACATTTTTGCGATGTAACATCTCGATTTTAATCTTGTTCGATTGAAAAGTTATTCGACTTTTGCTCACTTTAATTGAGAAAGTCTATTAGTAATTCCAAGATGTTCTCCGGGTCTTAACAATAATAAGTTTACAATTGCTCTCGCGTATCATCGTCTCGTTGTTGCGAGCAAAGTCGCATCACAATATCAGAGAGAATTAGTTTTCGAACGTAGACAAAAAAAAACGTTTGTTTTTCGCGCATTCCGTTCGCCTATTGAAAAAATCCAATTACACTAATTGTTTTAATTCACTCTGAAACTTTTTCCATTTAAGTTAATTGAAATTCGGCATTGTGAAAATTTCACCTCGCCCCACCCACCGTGTGGAAAGAATTTTATTTTTACATCCACGATATCGCATCCCCCGCCCTTTCGTGACGAGAAAAATATTATTTCTCGTTACAGAAAATCTCTGCAGCGCCTAAAACCTCAAAATTACGTTTGTGTCACCAAAGTACCAATAAATCCGCCTGTACGTTATTAGCACGCGACGCTGCGCGTCTCGCGGCGGGAGCGCGAATCGAGGTTCCGTGATTAAAATTGGATTTTCATCTATTCTCGTCCTGCCGTCCCTGAAAGTCTTTGAGACATTGAACGTATTTGTGTCATAGACGTTGGAGGAGCATCTTTTCCCCACCTCCCCCACCTCCCTCCCCCTCCTGTTTTATCTCTTCCGGCGCGTGCCGCCGTCATCTAGCGCTTTTTCCACCGCGCAGGTAGCACGAGCGAACACAAATGCATACAACGCTTGATTTAACAATAAATATATGCGCGCGTCAAACAAAAGAACGACTAATTTGTTTCCGTATGCACACACGCATACATATACGCATACACACACACACACAAACACACACAGTCGTCACGCATTGTCGGAACCGACACGCTATTACTTCCGTTGTTGTTCCATACAGAACAGCAATTAATTCTCTTATTTAATTTTGCGACACCGCGAAATATTCAACACGATTCTCGTAATATTGCAGTAAACTTTGTTTTACTTCCTTTAGTAAAAACTTTTAGTGTAAAAACAAATTGCACGCGCAATTTATACGATGACGATACGTGAAAATTTTCTATTTGCCGGTGTAAAAATATTACAAGTTTCCAAGACGCGTTACACGTTCTCGAATAATAACGATACGATCTCTCAAATGTGTCGCGCGAAAATTTGCATAAGAGATTAAACGAATATTAGCATACGATAAGCGCATATAATTAATAAGACGTGATGTATGTGAAAGTTCATTAACCGCCGGTTGAATATCTCCAGCTCGTATTTCTTTTCTTTTTATCTTTTAACGCTTACAACTTCAAAAGGTGAGCGACTTTTAATATTGGGTCAAGAGCAGTGACCTTTGACACACTTTAAGACTGCAATCAAAAGAAAGGTCGCCCCCCAATCTGCGCAATTGTCAAAAATGTCATTTGTTTCTCTTAAATGTGATTAAAGCAATTTTATCGGCTCAAATGTCGTCGTAAATCAACACACACTATTAACACATACACATCTCAAAGTACGTCTAAAACAAATTATTAAATATAAACAACATCAATTCGCAAATATATAACAGAGTCAAAAGAGTACAAAAGCTATTTTTGTTGTACAAAAGTTGAACAGTTGAAAAAAACAAAAAAAAAAACAAAAAACTATAGAAATAAAACTTCAATAAAATGTGTGTCTATTTTTTATGAAACAGAAAAAAACCTCACGTTTAGTTTGCGCGCACACGTATCTCCGATAAAAGACCCGAGGAAATTTCCTCTACTTATGTACATCTATTTATTTATTCATTTTAAAGCCGAGGAAAAGAGAGATCGCCACAGTGAGGGAAGACGTGTTGATGTTTTCACGTACGTGTGCACAACCGCTATTTTTTTTTTTCTCTATACGATACCGGTGCGTGACCGGTTCGTGCCAGTTCATTTTGGTTTCCAGAGAGTCGGTTTCGAGGAGAAACCCGCGGACACGTCGAAAAGAAAATCGTGCGTGGTGAATGAGACAAAACGGAAGAGGCTTAGAAGGAAAATTAGCCGAGAAAATTACTTCGAGAACTTTTTTTTTCGAAATAAATCGAAAACTTCAAAGCTACATCTTCGAAAAAGAATACAATCAGGATTAAAGCTGCAATTTCATTTTTCATGTGAAAAAACGAACTTGTACATAATGCTCGACCGAAGTTCTTTTTTTGAATTAATTCTCATCTCTTCCTGATTTATAAAATTTAGCTGATTATTTCTTTCTGCTCGAAGTAAAGATTTTCGGTGAGATTTCTGAAGCGTTATGAACCGGAAATCTTAGGGGAGGGAACAATTTGATGGGCGACAATTGGATTAACCAGAGCTCACGGAAATAAACTACCGAGTTTAATCTATCGTCAGATGGGATTCTATTTCGATTCTCGGAGTGGCAGTACTTTTAGTATTAAGATAACTGGATAATTAATACTTTAAATATAACACACCTTGATGATTTCTACTCAGACAGAGAGAGAGAGAGAGAGAGAAAGAAAGAGAGACAGATATCATTCTACTGGAAATTCTATTTCCACGAATTACAGGATACAAGTGTTTTTACGAGGTAATAAAAATTCCGCATAATTGCGCGACTCGTTATCTCATTAACATTGCCATAATTGTTTATGTAAAACTCGCTTATTGTCTGACGAACGCGTCGAACCGACATCGACTATTTGTTCAAATGTGCAGAAGTTATTTGTCATCGAGACGCTAGATTGTCATTGCAAAATTTCAGAAGGCACTGCTTCAATTCGGATTGTAAGTCGCAATCGAATTGTTTATCCCTTTACAATTATTACAAAAACTAAAATCTATTTAAAGAAAAATTGTTTTGTGTTTTCACATTGTCATCAGACATTAATAGACACAAAAAATAATAAAATAAATACTCAAAAATATTATATATCACTCCGCTACCGGCGTGTAAATACGCGTGTATAGAGATACGTACATACACAAACACACACACAGTCTCTCTCTTTCTCTCTCACGCACTCAGGCACGCACGACAAACATTTAAATCGTCTAGAAGATATAAAGGAGAGCGGATAAACAGAATTAGAAGCTGAATCAAATAAAACTTGCAACCACACTACTTCAAGGACGGTATATTGATTAGATAAAAATATCTTCTCACTAACGATGAAGAATTATATAGCTGGAAAGGAAAGAAACCTCGGTGTGTTTGTTCTTTCGATTCTCCAACAATAACATTAAACACATTAGCGACTACATCCGTCGTTTTAATGCACTTCCGCGTGTGTGTGTGTGCGTTAAGAACAACACAACTCTTTTCTCTTTAAATTACATTTATCTACTTTGTAATTCTCATTTATTCAAGTGGCGCGAAGAGTTGCGCGAAAATAGCGCTTCATTAATACACGTTCCTAAATATATATTTATACGATAATGTCAAGCGGGTGGACATCCAGGGAAAAAAAACACAAAACACCGTCCGATTTAGTATTGAGCGTTTTATTTTGAGATAGGACTTGCGCTCTGAACTGACGGCCTTTAAATATACCATGGATATCGATCCAGCCGATAGTCGAGTTTCGTTCCGAGTTGAAGACTGATGTGCTATTCCGAGAATATTACTCGGAGAATAGAGTCAAATCGTCGGCGCTATATACCGAAACGAGTCAAGGGGTAGGTAGGAGGTAGGTAACTTGCAAATCGGCGACTGAAAATTCGTCGCGAGAGAAAAATTCTTCCGTTGTTGTACACTCGCGAGATCGATACCGGAAACCCGTCAGCGAGGACGCGATTCGTCGTCGCCGAGCGAGTCGTGGCTAATGTGCCGCGAAGAACCGAACGCGATAACGTCACGACGATGATTGGTGACAGTGGCAAAGTACACAAAGATCGAATCTCGAGGAAGAGAACCCTCGTTTGCCGCACAATCGATCTCTCTCTCTCTCTTCCTCTCTCTTCTATATTGTAGGTGGCAACCAACGAGTGGCGTATTATCGAGGAAGAGAGAAGGAAAAAAGTACGGGAGTCGAGTTTGGCTGACACGTGATCGCACCGATCGAAACGTGAGCGGGCGAATCTGCACGCGAACAGGTGCTCTAAAATGCGGCAAATATGTCGGGAATTCAACGTCGACGTATCTCGGAAAAGACGCGCCGATTGTTTCACGATCGAATGGACACGAAATGTAGAGTCGAGTGTAAAAGAACAAAAAAAAAAAAAAAAATTAGACCAAATCTCTTTTGTGTTCGCGAAATGTTAAAACTCAAACACCAAAAAGAACATCATTACAAGTTAAATCAAGCGAGAAAACGTGCGTGTCGCGAAGTATCAAAGATCCTTTCTTGCGCATTCTAATAAGTCAAGCACCGGACTTGAACGTTCCGGAGCAGATACTCGTCACTGAAATCCTGAACAGTCCGGATAATACCGGATATTATAGCAAGGCTATCCAGAAAACAACCTACCGTGTTGATCATCTCGGTAATCTCGCGTTGCCACGAGAATCTCTCTCTTTCTCTCTGTGCATCCCCGCGACGACGACATGCAAATATTTCGTGCGTTCAAACGTGAAATTGTTCTCAACGTTTCGATTTATTTGATCGAATTTGAACGAGTAATGTCAGTCAATAACAATATTGATCTGTCGTTCGTTCAATCGAATTGTATACAAGCCGCGTTGTTCCGCGTATACTTTTAAATGAAGAATTAACCAGTCGCTCCTGTATGTTTTTATTAATTAATAAGCTGTTAATGACGGTATCGTCTGTGAAGAATGCGGCGCTCGTCATCAAATCGCGAGGTATTAAACACACACACACACACGCTCGTCGCGACGCAGCGCGCACGCGCAGCTTAAATCAGTAGTTTCCCCCAGGTGAGATTTCATTGGCTTTCAATTAAATATTAAAGTTGTTTACAAGTCACTGTACCCTATGGCACTTTAACATCAGTTTCATTTTTTTTTGTAAGAAAAAAAACGCGCGCAGTGATTGTTCTTTCACCGTCTAAATCAAATGACAGCGAATGCATTAAACGGTCTATGACAACAGGCTAATTGGCGGAATCTCATTTAATCAGACTCGCTGATGAAACGTTACGAGTCTTTCCCGGGCGTTTATTACCGTAACGAATACGTAATAGATAACGTGTCGCGAGTGTAAAAAAAACAAAACCAAAAAAAAAGTAGATACTCCTTGATATTGCGGAAGAGCGATAAAAGATATCTCAAAGATATGAAAATGCGTTTACAACACGACTCGCGGCGTGGGTTTAATTCACGTTGACACGTAGCTGTGTATCTGTGTCAATAGGGATAATTAATGTGTGCGCTCGAATTAGTGAGTGTACGACGCGCCCGACGCGAATTTATCGCCGCGGCGGTAGTTATCGAAATTTATTTATTCCGTATAACTCGCGAAAGAAAATATATGTCGCGTGTACACAAGAGATTGATGAAGTAACGAAAAGAAAAAAAAACTACGCGCCCGAAGAAGAAAACAGAGAAAGTACCACTGCGTTACGTAACGCGGAAATTAATTCTTTTTTTTTTCGCGAAGAAAAACTGTCTCCCGATATAAATCTCTTCGGAGTTGTAAAACTTCAGAAATCCGCACACGCGTTTAAAAAATTTAAGTCAGGAAACGAAGTGAATTTACAAGAGGGAGAACGTCTCTCCCGTACTTATCGACACGCTATGCTCTATTATCGGTACCACCCATCGTCGAAGAAATCGATCAGTAGCCAAGGCAAGTCGGAAATGCGAAAAACACCCGAACAGAGTAACTCGTTTCTTTGTTTTGTTTTTTTTTCTTGCGCGAATAAATGTGCGAAAAAAATATCGTCAGGTGACTGATTACGAACGGATAATATATCAGATGGCCGATTCGAAGGAGCGCTAATCCGAACAATCGATACGCAGAATGATGTTTGACAAAAGCATTACGTACTGGCGATTCAATGTCACGCCGCATCGCGAGATACGTCATTCGCGTGATAACGACAACACGCGATAGCGGCAAGTTAGCCGAAAGACACAAGTCGGTTGAGAAAGAAATTTTCAATGAATGAAAAAAGATATCGGCAAAGGTCACACACAACAAAATCGATCTGTTAAAGCGAACGCTTTTGTGAGAGAAAAATTTTGCACAAACGCGTTAATTTTCCCAATGTCGAAAACGGCGAAAGGAAGAAGAATATTAGAAGCAAGAATTTCACTATATATATATATATATATATATATAAAGATACGAACAAACTCCGTTTCGTTAAGATCAAAGAGACAACGATGTACAAGTCATACACACGTGCGTTTCGAAAAAAGAACAGTAAAACAACAAATGGAAAATCGATGAAAACAAAAGAAAAAAAAACAAAATTTCTCATCGGGAGATGCAGGACGATGCAGAAAAGAATTTCCTTCGACGGAATGACGGAGCTTCGAGGGCGTGTCGCTTATGTCCACGTCGAGGTTAGGTGCCCGTTCAACAATCCACTGAAATTATTAATGCTGTTCGTCTGTTCGAAATTCGAGAAGACGAACAGAGCGCGAGCACTCGAGAACAACTGAGGCGATCAGTCATTTTTATTTTTTATTTTTATTCAAGCGACTCTTTACGTCAACTACGACGAGACCTGATCCAATCTACGTTCGGTGGAAAACCACCGAAAAATTAACGACACCAAAAACGAAAATTTTACCAGCTGCAACAAGACCTACTAATGATATTGTTACGTCACGCGTATCACGTACGGTACGTCACGAAAACTTCAATCTCTCTCTCAGAAACTCGGGATATAAATATATATATATTTTAACGCGAGTTTATTTTAGCTTCTCCGGCGAGCCGAGAGACCTTTTGCGAATGTTATTCATTGCAAAACGTGCAAGAGATATCTGGGAAAACAAATTTATTAAACCAGTTTTCGTTCAACACACTTTTCAATCGCGCGATTGAACTTTTACCTTTTTCCTCCCGGACGTTTTATATCGCGCGATGAGAGACGAGAGAGTTCGCGGTAATTGAGCTTCAGAGATTTAAAAATAACGACCGTCGTTACATTTATTCTTTCACGACGTGTGTAAAATTTTACAATTTCTGCCTTCTCTCGCGGAGACACGCGAGAGAATAATAAAACCAACCGAGCTGAGCTAAATCCGAGTTTACCCCGTAAGATCGTTGGCCGATCGTTCGCTAACGTAAGACGCTACGCGGACGATATGAAAATTAGAGCTTTCAGCGAAGACGGACAATCTTGCGACACACCGGAGCGGACGAGCTTGCTCGCACTCGGAGCAATCTGCGCAGAAGCGCGCCGAGAAAATCACTAAGCGGATATTTGCATCGAACAAGACGATTGGAGTTAGGTTTTCGTCGGACGTGAGCTCGAACTCAAACGAACGGGTTTTTGTTTTTTTTACAAAAATCGTCGGAGACATCTTTCGATTAACGTGGTGACCGAGAAACTTCATTTCCGACACGGAGTTTGTTTCATGACGCAACGGAACAAACGCCGGCAATCGACTTTGTATGGGGGGAAAAAATAAATAAATAAATAAACAAGCACTTCTGCACACACACACAAAATTGAGAAAGATCTTCTCTGAGAGAGAAATGTTTCTTTTAACACTCCCTGGCAGCACCTATCGTCTCTAGGATAGAAACAGAAGATCGACGTTGACATTTCGATAAGCGGCGTGTCGCGCAATTCCGCGTCAAGAGAAGTTGTCACGCGAGGAAAAGAACCGCACTTGCTTCTAAAAAAAGAAAAACTGGAGCGGTAATTATGGGGGGGAGGGAAGCGTATTTTTAACTAACGTATTTGTAAAAACTTTACCATATTCTGCGGAGAGTGTGTCTCGCGTGCGAATTAACGAGCGGACGGAAGAGAAAACGGATAGAAAGGGAAAAAAGAAGACGACGTTTGAGTCCGAGCGATTGAGGATTCGTGAAGAAACTCCTCGTTATCCTGGCAACGACACTGACAGTACTGGTCAGAAGTGCGGTGGAAATTTTTCTCTTTCTCTTTCTCCTTTTACGAGGAAAAGAAGGAAAACTGAAAAGGAGGACGACACGGGCAAAAACAATGAGAGCGAGAGAGAGAGAGAGAAGAAGCGAAAGAGGGGATGGAGAAAGAGGAGAGAGAAAGAGAGAGAGAGAGAGAGAAATAGCAGAGCTTTTCAAAGCACCCTTCCTTATCTTCTTCCCTCTCCCTTTTTCTCTTTATCTCTCTCTCTCTCTCTCATACTCTTTCTCGCTCTCCTCCCCCACTGTCCTCCTTCTCTCGATCGAAGTGCCCGTTTGACAGTAGACTAATCTCTTTTTATCTCTTTCTCTTTTCTCTGTCTTTTTTTCTCTCTCTTTCGCACTCTCATTTTTGTCTTTCCGTACTTGTTCTCTTGCTATTCGTCACTCATTCGCACGAGTTTCCAATCTAAGATCCGCCTACGAGGGGGAAAAACTGCCGCAAGACCGCATTACCGAAATGTCACCATCCGCGAACCACCGATCCGATCTCTCCGCCACTCGAATCAGCTGCCCTAAACGAGAGACAGACACTCTCTCTTCCTCCTCCTACCTTCTTTCTTCGTAAGCTCACCGTTCTCCATTCGTTGCCGTGCGAGCCCCGACAAAAAGCTCTCCGCACGACCTCGAAAGGCCGCATAGAAGCTTACTTTCTCAGTGTGCTCACACGGACGCGTCAATTCGCTGCCCCGAGATATCTCGTTTTCTCTCTTTCGTTTTTTCTCTCGACAATATTCTAAGGCACAAACCTTGTCACCCATTGCTGCGGCGAGCGGTGTCCAGTGAAAGATAGAAGATTAGCAGCACGGCTTCTGGGTGGACCAAAGACTGACTGGCTTTTCGTGTCGTCGAGGACCGCCGGCATCATCGACCCATGTTCCCCACCGCCGCGATATCTACCCCCGCCAGACGCGGTTCTCCCTCCGCCGTGTGCTATCCCCCTTCTTTCTGTTACCAACGGTGTTCACCCGCGCATCATGACCCCGTCTTACTTCGCTATCCTTCTCGCTTGTCCCACTAGGGGATCCTGTGTCTAGGAAAAATTTTCTTTCTTTCTCAGTTTTTGTTAAGTTCGCGCGCGTGTAAAATTCCAGCTTGAGAAAAATTAAATTTGAACAAATTCGATAAAATTTCTATGTACGATCTCTATCTGGATTCTAAGTTCTTTATACTCGATCCTTTCCGTTTAGATCGGCGAATGGGGATCCTCTTCCGTCATCGCCGACACGAATAAATATATATGCAAATCAAAATTTGATATATTTAAAAAAATTAAAAACCTATAAAAAATGTTTTCCCCTAACGAAACTACGAGCTTCCGTTGCTTCAAGTCATTATAAGAACATTGCATTTGTCGCGAGACAAGGTTAAAGAAAACAAAGGTTTAATTTTAACCCGTTGTTTATAATCAGAAAAAGCTCCCCCAATAGCTCTTGATTTCTTGCGGCGAGCAGGAGATTGGAAGTTACAAATATCCATCCCAACTAACAAGTTATCTAGGATCTGTAGTGCACCGCCACCCGACAGGACTCTCTCACCAACCCCGCGATCTAGCTTGCAGGCATCCCCTTCTTGTCTCGCCCTTCTGTATATACACCTCTCTCTCTCTCTCTCTCTCTCTCTTTCTCTCGCTCTCTGCGGTCGTAACAACACCCGTTCGCCGCCGAACTCGGTTGCGTGCGCAACCCATTCACCAACGTTCTGTCGGTCGCGACGCTACTGCCGCGCAACGCGTCGAACGGTCTGCGCCCCCGAAACAACAGAGCGCAAACTCCCTGCATACAGTGCCTCTCATTCGGATCACAACGCGGCGACGATCGATGAGCCGGCGGCGACCTGTATCATCCGATAGAATTTAGGACGGAAACATATCCAGTCGAGATTACACGGATTACGAGCGAGAGCCAGCATGAAAGATAATGGACTCATTATTTATTGGCGCCGCGAATGCACGTGTGTGCGTGTTCGAAATCGTTTTAAAACACAAACTCTCTGTGCTCTCCGAATCAGAGATTCTCATAAACGGAGATTTGTTTTATCGTCGCGAGAATATCGTCGTCGTCAAATATTTAAACGTCAAATACGATGATTAAACAAGCGAGATGAGAATCACTGCAAACTTTAATTTGTGCTACCGGACTACACGTCCGCGTTACACGGACATTTGGTCCGACCGGTCGACCGATCTATCGATCGATCAGATGACCAACCTAATTTAATCGATCGTTTCATGTCGATACCTCGCTTTCCCTCGCGATTTTTTTCGAATAATTACCTAAGCGTGGACCGTCTTTCTCTTTATCTTTTGTGTTATTTTACGAATAAAGTTTCAATTCGCGAGATAACATTATTCGTTTTGTTTCGCAGCAGAGAAAACTCGCGTAAAAATTTGTCATTTTTCTCGAAATGTCTCCCTCTCCTGCTTTTCCTCTCCGGTCAACTGTTGGGCAAAAATTCACAGTTGTGTTATTTTCGGCTGAAAATAACAAAGATTCGATTTGTATTATTTTCCATATTATGCGGACAAATATTAGTTTTGGTTCGCATTTGATTCTCCGAATTTCCATTATTATTATTGCGATTTCGAGGCAAAGGGAATAATTGGCAACGAGTATATATGTGCAACTGTGCAGACACCACGTTGCTTCCACACATCGTGGTTTCGCGATGAGTCATCTTATTATTCGAATTATCACGTAATTATCTTCATCATCATAGCTGTCGCTCGTGAATGCGTTATGTTACATAGAAATTCACCGATCTATGAAGAAATCGGTTCAACATATAAATGAATTTAACGAGAAAAAAACAAGGAAATTTTATTCAAATAAAAATTGAAACAAGTTACACGTATAGCGCGAGAAGCTTTTTCTGACAAATTTCCTGTGTTAAAAAAACAAATTAATCTCAATAGTTCGATCTCTTCTTTCCTCCTCTGTTTTTTCATCTTTCTATTAAAACCCGAAAAAGCAATACAATCGCAGCTGTTCCACAGCTTGCAAACGATCGAGCGACAATTTTCCGTTGCGATATCAATTATTGCAACTCTGTATTTGTTATGAAACGGGACAATCAAAGATTCGCGGCTTTTTTCCTGGCTTTTCTCTGAAGAGATTATGTACTTATAGCTTTCACTGCTTTTAAATAGGAGGGCGGCTGTGCGCGCGCATTCGCGATGCGTGTTTTTTCTCGCTCTCATTTCATCATCGATGAAGAGCAGTCGCCGCCACCGCCGCCGCCGCCACCACCACCAGCATAGGTCACGGGTTGCCGTAAATAAAAAATGAAATGGAGAGGAATAAAATTGCGACCGACCTAGAAAGGGAAGAAAAAAAAAGGAGATTACACGCCGCGAGAAAGAAAAGCTCGCTCGGCGGAAAGTACGAACATGGAAAATGCGTGGAGGTGGCGGGACAAAAAATTGCCACGTGACATTATGAAGGCATTCGATTGTCAATAATCCGATACCGAGCCGCAAAAGAGAGAGAGAGAGAGAGAGAGAGAAAGCGCCAAAGGGCTAACTATCACCTCATTCATGTCAGCGCGGAATTATTCGTACAGGAAGTATTCGCGCGCACGCGTATTTTGATTAAGTACACGTAAAACAATGTCACACGCGCCTTCGACGATTCAAAAAAATTCCTTGTCTTTTATTATTTGGTTTTTGGTAATATATAAATGTTACCGCGCTTGATTAATTGCCGATAAAATCTCGTAATTGCGCGCGAGTACAGAATCTCCACGCGAGAATACTACTTTCGAGTTCAACCGAGAACAATTTTGTTGTTGACATTTGTATCACGCGCGGAAAAGCACGCGGATGCGCGATGAGGAAATTGCGCTCGCGCGCACGGCTCTCGAGACCGGGATTTATCTCTCGCATTCTCGTTTAAACCCTCTTTCGGGCCAGCCTCCAAGGAGACTCGGGTCCAGGCTTCGGCGGTGCTCATCGAGCGGTCGCCAGGCGATTTGCGGTAACGCGAGTTATGCAATCGCCGCGCGACTGGCCTTGCGCCAATCGCGCGTATCGCTCATTCACGCACTCGATACGCTGCTGCTGCTGCTGCTCTTCTCTCACGGAGGAAACTTTGCTAGTGACAGAGAGAGAGAGAGAGAAATCGAGAGATGTATAGTGAGATATAAAGGGGGGAGAAGAGGCGGAAAGTATTACAAAACGGACGCGACCGAGTGTGTAGGAACGTGTGTACTTGCGTGTGCGTTACGCACGCGACTCGCGCGTCACACGGCGTTGCCGCTGTGAGCACGACGCGTCGTCGAACGATTGCAAAATGCGTTGGATAAAATCGATCAATTGTAGAAATCCACTCAACACACAAAGTAAAAAAAAAAAAAATTCATAAAGTTAATGTTTTTTTTTTTAAACATTATTTGAGAAATAAACGAGAGATCTGAAGGATGTCTCGTTACACAATATAGATTTGAAAACGAAAAACAAAAACACACAATCGGTATAAATCGCTCAACGCTTTCGCGTATGCGAACGCATGGGGCCGCATTAAAAATGCGCGACGACGACGTCGTCGTCGTCATTGTGTTATGCAACGCGCATCATCGGACTATCGTAGTATCAAGCGTGTGGCTGTACGTCACGCGCACGTTAAATCGCGCCGATTACAGACGTTTAAATTATATACGAACGTCTTTCAAACCGAATTTGATTGCCATTGAGCGCGCGCGCGCGCGATCGCTTTTCTCCTCTTTCTCTCTCGAAAAATCGACAATGTTTTTCTTCCGTCATCGTCGTCAGTTGTTAAACGACGTCGTGCGCGATAAATTTTGAATTAGGCGTTCGTTTAAGACATTTTCGGTTTTATTAACGCAAAGCGTATTAAGAGCAACACGGCGGCGCTCGCTCCGCTCGCGGCACTTTGCGCGAATACACTTTCTGGCAATCGCCTCCGGCACTAAAATAGTTAAACTACGTCGATTAGTTGTTTAAATAGCCGCGATTACAGGAAGAAAAGTGCCGTCGTATGGCTTTAACGTCGCCGTCCAGCGCAAAAACGGGATGAGGAAAATCCGGTCGATGAAATAAATCCTTTGCCAACACAATAATTTGTTGTCGTGTCGCCGAGCAGGATCAAAAGAATAAAAAATTTTCCAAAGTCTCATCGTTATCTTCGTGACATTTGAAATCGTTCCGATATCTCCCAACTTCTGCTCGTGAAAAAAAAGATGACGGTTCGATTGTTACCGAGCGATTGTTGCTGCTCTTCGACCGAAAAGACTCGATCGTTCGCGGAGAAAAATACAATTAATTAATTGCTTCTTATAATTGAGAATAAAAATGCCTAACAATTAATTAATTAATTAACTACACCATGATAAAAAAGACATTCACGAGAAAAATCAAAATCTCTCAAACTAATCCGGTCACCTTTCGTCTGACATCGCCGCGCAGCGGAACGACGCGCGCGTCCGTTGTCTGAGGACCTCGTTAAAAGTACGCGTGCTCTGCGCGCGTACATATAACGCGTACACATGACATATCCACGTGCGTGCACGCGAGCGTGTATGTTGGTGTCCGCAAGCGGTTGACCGTGACTGTATCTGCGTCGGAGGAAGAGACGCATTATGCTCAATCTACCTCCGTTGCTCCGCTTCGTACGTGGCTCCAGCTTCTCGCGATTCTCTTTCGTGAGGAACACGAGAAAAAAGTGCGTGGCGCCGTCGACACATCACACGAACACGTGATCGCTGTCATTTGAGATTTTACTTTGAGGCTGCACCGAGAGAAGAGTCACAGTTGTCTTTTCCGGCAATCAGTGTCGGTCTTGTATTTTTAATTGTTTCTTTTTTTTATTAGTTTATTTTATCATTTTATTTTACGTGTCGAATCAATCCTCAAAATTGAATTGTGACTTAAACTTTTTGATCCTAATCCTGTAAACGTTTTTTTTTCAAGTCCTGATAACTCTCAACGCGCTTATGTCTGATACGATTTTTGTATTAATTAAAACGTTGAAAAACAATTTTTTAAATTAATGGGCCTTTATTTAATTTTGATTGATTTTTTTATTTTTTACAAAAGTTCTCCTACTAAATACTTTAATAAGATTTTCTCATTTTCAAATAATCGCTCCGACATTTAATGTCCGGGATTTAATTCACACTTTTTCCCGCGTATAACTTTACTAAATTTATTTACTTATCTCACACGCGTCCTCTCATCGCTAATTGTCAATTTCTGGCATATTTCCAATTGCAGACGCGGATTATTGTTCATTGCTTCATAGATTATTCCAGACGTCGCGTAGTCAGGAATGCGCGTGGAATATTCGATGCAAATGAATTAAGGATGGAGAAGGCGTGCGAGAGATCGCAAAGGGGGATGTTCGTTGTGCGATTTCTCTGCTGACGCTGAGGAGTGTTTTGCGCGCGAAGCGCGTTGTGTCGTCGGTTTGAAAGAAATTGGCGGTGGTTTTTTTTCGCGCGTTACAATAATGCCGGAAGACAGGTCCGTCGTCGTCGTCGTGCACGTCGTGCGTGCGTGCGTGCGTGCTTAGACGTCGGTGGAAGCGTCGGTCAGATAGTGGGCGTGCAATTTCGACACAGAACGACCAGAGCAATTAACTTGTTGAACGGTCACTCTCTCGCGTACCCTGATGACACGGCATGGGTAATGTTAGAGGAAACATCCAGAGCGAGAGATGGCAGAGACAGAGAAGAGCAATCGAGAGGAGGAGATAAAGGAGATGACAGAGTTCGCGTGTTGTAGTGAAACACACACTTCGAGTGTGTGTGTATGTTCTGAAACTCTGATTCATATCCTTAGCACTTTCGCGTAAATTTTCAAAACTTTGGTGCAAATATTTCGGAACACGGCAAGAAGAGTCGTTTAAAACTTCGGTTCGCGTTACGAAAGTAAAATCAATTTTCTAGAGTGACTCGAAAAAAAAAATTCGATTTTCTTCGGTAAAAAGAAAAATCTGAAGATCATTATCTTACGCAACTGTCTTGCGGTGATTTGACAAACAATATAGAAATTTTTGTCCCGATCTCTGAACTTAATCGACGAGAGAGAGAGAGAGAAAAGTAAAAGTTTTCCGGGAGAGATGTGAGTATAAAATACGTTCTAAAATTGTGATATGTCGATGCATAAAAATGGAAACACACGCCATGAGAATAGTAGCACAGTATGTTATTTTGATATTCTTTTCTCTCGTTGAATTTCGAGCGGAATAATATAATATTGACAACGACAGGAGATCGGCGTTCCGCCCTCATCTCTTAATATATATCTAATTTTTAAAATCAAATATTTACATATAACCGAATAATCACATTCGTCGATTAAATAAATATTAAATTTAGGAAAAAGGAAGACGAGGAAAGAAAATATTAAAATTGAAAAAAAAA
>QVNV01019152.1:0-23860 GCA_014825455.1 Pseudomyrmex pallidus
CAAAAGCTCGATCGAGAAGAACGCGATTTCGCGCTTCTTTACTTTTCACGAGATAACGAACTTTCATTGAAACAAGTTGCTTTCCTTCGGAAAAACGTGAGAACAAAGAGTAACAGCGGCGGCTTTGCTATGGAGAAACTCGCGCTAATGATTCGATGTGTCATCGCGACCGTAAAACATAATCTCTGGCGCAGGGGCCAGAGGCGTTATCCATTACTGTCAGTTGCATTTGCGGATATCAGATAAAACCTCCCTCTCTCGTCTTCCGTGTTTGCGATTTTATAATAACACATTTCGATCATATTAAAATATTTCGAAAACCAAATACGTTTCTCAAAAAAGAGTCACAACGCGCGCGTAATACATTATTAAACCAATTGAATCCGTTTCTTACTGAATTAATTAAATACTAAATATATATATATAGGGCAGACATTTACACAATGCAATTACAAATAAATGTTGCAGTATCATCATACGTGCGTTGAGTTTGAGCAATCCATTTCCCGAGAAATGCGACGAGAGAGCAAATTTGGAAAAATAACGCGCGCGCGTTAATTTAATTAAAAATAAAAGTACACGCAAATAGAGCGCGAGGTAAATATCGGCGCGCGTTTTTCGAACAACACAACGCGTGCAGAGCATTTGCCGCGATAACGATGGAAAGGAGGGAGGGAGAGAGGAGGGAAGAGTCGCCGCTCAATTCTCTCCCGGCTCTGTCGATCACGAAAGCGTATTCAAATCCGTATTCAAATTATACAATAAACGCATCGACGCTGTTATCGTTACCGCCGATCTTCGCCGATTGCGCGACAAATCAAATATTCTCTCCGGTCGGCGGTAACCCCCGCCCGATAAACTCGACACATGTTTGCGATCGAATTCATTTCGGAGATTAATTTCGACGCGGGACAAAAACAGCGCGAAGCGCGCGAATCATATCGCGCGCGCGAGATGACATCCCAATTAAGACTTGCGCGGCGGTTAATAAAAGGTTAATCGAATACTGGATATCGCGCGCGCGCGCGCGCTTTAATGACATTCGAGACGATGATACGCTTGAAAAAATCTATATACAATATTGTATACAAGTTCAAATTTACACTCAATATTGCGCAACCAACCAACCGGTTTATTTCCGCCGTTTGGTTTATGTTATATGCCACCACAAGTGTCAAAGAATCGCGCGAATTAAATTCCGTCATTCGCACCGCGGCGTGTTAATACGCACCGCAAATTGACTTTACGAAAGACAGGGAGCCCGACCTATGATTACAACGCAAGGAAAGGGCACGAACCGCGACCTGGCGCAAGGAAGAGACACGACGAGTGTCGAGCCAATCGGCGATCCCATTTGTGACAACCGCGCGAACTGTCCGCGTTGAACTTCCACGACGTACGTGTCACGTCGTCTAATCGATCCGGTCGCCTCGTTGCATCATTTATCCCGACTGAATGACGGATAGAGCATCTTGCATCTTTCCGTCGAACAGACGGGAGGTTACGTCGAACATCGAGAGAGGATGCGGAAGGAGAGAGAAGAGGAGGGAGAAGAGAATGGAGGACGAAAGGGGATACTTACGGCGGGCGCGTTGTCGGGATTGTCTCTATCTCTCTCTGTGCTCAATATTTAATTAATTCCGCTGCTGCTAAGGGGTTTACTCTGGTGGGTTGAGTCGGGTTAGGCTGAGACCGGGTTTAGCAACTCTGACGAGGCAACCACTGCCGCCTCCGCACGCCGGAGGGCACGTCGAGCTGACTCCTGACGGATTCGGGATCTTGATTGTCTTAGCGCCGATCGCGGCCGATTGGTGATATAATTGGAGTTATGCGATGACGCGATCGCGCGTTGATTTGACCGAACGTCAACACGAGAGAAACGCATTAAGAATGAATGCGCGAAAAAACAAAGCAAACAGAGAACTCTCTTTCTCTCTCTCTCTCTGTCCCTCTCTCTATTTTCAGGATATGTAATAAATATGCGAAATTGAATGTTAAATTATTAAAGCACATCGAGTTTCGGTGAGTTTCTATCACCGAGCGAGAGAAATCCACGAAAATTAGATGCCGCATTTCCAAGCGCGAGTGTATATCGCGGCCATTCGGTTCTTTTTAATTTCGCCCTCGTCTATTATTCTATCACCGCTTTGGGGATCGGGGTGGAAAGCCAAATGGAGGCGGCGGCGGCGGCGGCGAGCGAGCGGTTCTCTCTCTCTCTCCCTCTCTACCGCTGGAGAGGTTCTGGAGGGCCATTACTCGGATTACTTTTTCCGACGTTTTCTATCGCGACGGTCTCCGCGGCACTTAGAAAACATCCGAGACTCTTCTTGCGCGTTCCGCGCCGTTTGAATGGGCCATCTGATTGATAAAGCGTATCGACCGTGCGTTACATCGATACATCTCGTTTTCAACGTGCGTTCGCGGTTTCCACGATGTGCTCGACTTCTTCTTGAAAAGAGGAAGGAAAAAAAACCGGCGAGGTATTTGTCGAGGCGGTGAATATACGGGCAATAGCGGGAGCGAACCGATGTCTATTAAGCATCGATACCGCGAATGTCACGCGGATAATTGCGCTCCATTGAACCGGGGGATTCGCGTTCAAGAAAAATCATAAGCCGCCGGATGCGAGATTGACTCGCAAAAGTGTGTCAAGGAACATTTCATAGCATCACCGATGAGATTTGCGACATCGTCCGCAACACATTTCTCTACTCTGAATTTCAATATTTCACATATTTAAAAATATTGTGTTATAATAAAAAAAAACGAATATAATTGTAATAAGTCCGAAATATTTGAGTAGAAAAAAATAAACATTCGAGCATAACCAAATCTGACGGAATCTCAGACAATGAAACGGTATCCGATGAAAGAACAGCGTGGAAATCTTTGAAACTGTCGAGTCGAAGTCTGGATAAATAAATCTAATTCGAAACACATGGAGCGTCTTCCTTTTCGTTTCCCCATGTGCACGAGACGTCCCACAGGAACGAGGAAGGGGAAAAAAAAATAAAAACAAAACCTCGACATCGGAGGCGCGGAGCAAGTTTCGAGCGAAGATGTCCCCGGTATTGATGCCGAGCGCGCGGCTCTCCGTCGACCGTCCTATTAAAGTATTACTCGCTTGCCGAAGTTGCGAAATACTTCGGGAGATGACTGTGCTGTAATATAATTTATCAAGGAGTTAACCTGTTATATAGAAAAGTTATACCTGTCGGAGCGGGCGCGCGGGCCGTAATGCCCCTTGGCGGAGGAAAGCGTAACATAAACTTCTGGATTTGTACCTACACAATCGCGCGAGAGTGTACAAGAAGAGAAAAAGACTCTTCCGCGACACATAAAACTCTCATATATCTTTGCATTCGTATATATCTTTGCAATATCATCAATACCGCAGGTGTTTGCGAAAGACGAGCTTGCTTCGACAATAATAAATATTTCGCCGACAAAAAACTTCGATCGCGTTCCCTCGGTCGTTCGCTCCAGTTTTTAAAATGCGTGTTAAAAAAATATTAAATATTTTTTTATAAGTTAATTTTTCCATATACAACGTTATCTTTGTACCGAAAACTGAGCAAACTTGTAGAAGAATTAAATTTATGCACAATCGTAATACAAATAAAAAAAAACTCAAATCATCAGGAACACGACGCGATTCTTCTTGTATACAAATTTATAAGAACGTCTCGAATGAGGCGTTCTCGCGAAGAAATGTTTCGTACATTAGTCACGAAGGTATTTCGGGAGGTCGTGAGCGCAAGACAAGCGGATACCGGCCGGAGGAGAGCTTTTTCGCACACGTGGCGTCCATCGGAAAAACCATCAGTGCGCAGTAAAGATCGTTTGTGTCGCCCGCTTGTATAGTTTCGACGTTACGTCTTCTACGGGTGAGCTTTTCAAACGGTTACACCGGCGCGCGATACACGCACGAAGCGCGCGGAATCACATTGTTATTCGAAGACAAATCTCCCATATAAAAAAAATTCAAAAAAAAAAAAAAATAAAATAACTATCTAAACTTTGTTTTCTCCACTCATTAAAGCGCAATTACGCGTCAATTCTCGTCCTCGTAAAACTTCGCACGAAATTGTTCTCACGAAGTACTTTGCGCAACCTTGCGATCGTCTCGCAGTCAGGAAACATCTTGCGAGAACGGATTTCTCGCAAGATGCGCGATGTTTCATGCGACAGAAGACAAGACGACGATCGATACACGAAACGACCTGTAACGGGCTCCTGCGAGAGATCCCCGCTTGAGGGCTAACGACGCGTGAAAAATCGCTAAAAATCTCCGCCGCCGGTTGAGCGAACCTCCGGCTCGCCCGAAACTTGAGCGAAACTTTTCCGACATCTGCGACGTAGTAATAGTTCGCGCGCGGAGCAACTCGGAGAGGGGGGAGGTCATTAGTTATAAAATCGCGCATAGGCTTTCAAGCTGTATGAACTGGCACTCGCGCGCGTCGTCCATCCCCCAATCGAGTCTTCTTCGTTCGGTAGGAACGAAGTTTGACCGGGGGTATGAATTCGAACCGTGCGCGTGCGCGGGGGAAAGCCCGGCAAATTATCTCTTTTCATTAAAAAGATTCTTTCCGCGTGCCGGCGGGCAACTTTTCCTTGCGACATGAAACACTCGCCAACTTATCCCGCCTAGGTCTGGGCGAACTTTTAACCGAGCTAATGGAAAAACGTCTCCGCCTTGATCGCACATGGCAACTGACATTCCTCATTTATCACTCAAGTAATCGACACGTTATAAAGATGGCATCTTATAAGACGCGTTAAATACTCGAGTACTTTAAACCTCCATTCGTCGTCTGATACTTCGACGGCCGAATGGGAAGACATCTGCTCGTATAAAATAAAAATGAAATAATTTGAAAACTTTTCTATCTCCTTGTAACAATAATCAGACGCGTGACTATGAAGCTAGAGATTCGGACACGTAGACAAGATCCCGAAACGTCTAAGAGCAAAGTTGCGCGCTCGTGTGAGCAATCGCCCGGCGCGAAACGTGCGAGTCGATTTTCTCGGATGAGAAGTCGCGGACTTAACCCCAACGCTAAGTCCAGATGCGTTATCCCTCCCCCTTCTTTCCCTTCCCGGGAAATTAACGAACTACCAAAGTTCAAGTGCTGGCGACACTCTCGATCTGAAATTGGAACGACGTGTGCCGCGCGCGCGATGCAACCTCAACCCCCGCTTGCGTTTTCTTCGAGAACCCTCGACCAACTGTGTTCGTCAGACTGCTCGGTAAATTTTTCACATCGAACGGTCCACTCTTGAAATTGTTGTTGCAAACTCGCTTGAGAAAATCGCCGTCGCGAGATCGTTAAGGGCGTCGAGTGTGCTCTTTTCTCAGGGCTCTTTTCCGCGGATTCTTATCCTAACAGCCGCGCGTTCAGCACATTTTTATCATAAATACGTATATAAAAAAAAAAAGCGGATTATCGGGAGAGAAGATGCGACGTAAACGGCATTTTACGTCGAAGATAATATATGTTTGTTCCGTGAAAAAAAAAAAAAAATATGTTCGATCTCATGAAATATGCAAGACGTATATATTGTGCTCATGTAAATTTGGATTAAAACGCGTGGCACGACGACAATCACGCGAAAATTCTGAAGCGAGGTGCCAGAAAATAACGAATGAAAAAGGAAGCGGAAAAATTCTCAATCGACGTATAAATTATATATAGATATACGCGCGCGAACGTTATATCGTCGCTTCAGGCCCCGACAATCATTAATTAATATAACCGGCGCTGGCGATAAATTATAATTGTTCGGACGCGGCAAGTGCGCGCATATTTTTCGCGTATCGTCGCGGGAACGTGAGCTTTTTTTTCCTCTTCTCTCTCTCTCTCTCTCCCCGGTTTCTCTCCGCGAATTTCCGAACACATTTCCTGTCCCGCTAATTGAACCGCAATTTCGGCGCGGCTGCAGTTTAGCATCGACTAAAATAGACCGATTCCCAATTTACGCGAGTGTGTTCTTCGTCGCCGACTCTCCCACGAGAGTCTCTTCAGTCTGCGTTTTTTCTTGCGCATTTTTTTTCTCTTTAAAAGACACGAGAAAAAAATCGTTGCAATATGGAGAAAGAGAGAGAGAGAGAGAGAGAAAAATAGGACAGAAACATTGTGTAGTGTGTGCGCAACTCGAAAAGAACAGATCCAATAAGCTCCTCGTCACTTTTTCATATCACGGCGCTATTCTTTTTCGGTTATCGACCGACACGAATGAGAGAAAAAAAAACAACGCGCGCGGTATGACGAATGCTCGCTCGAAGCCACCGCTGATTTACGAGCGGTCATTCCACAGAGACGTTTTAACGATCGACCAGAAAGCCGCGAGGTGTCACATCGGCATAGATGGAGCTCGCGCGCAGAGGGCTCGATTTTAGTATCCGATTTAATGCCCCATTTAATACTCGCATGCGGCGGAAAATAACAGCCAGACATTATCCGCGCAGCTCGTAATAAAAACGCGTTTTGGTTTGCCCGGGCAGCAATTAACAATCATTACGGCGTCCGATCCGATTTACTGATTCGCCGAACGCTTTTAATGCTCACGCGCGGCTAATGATGCTGGCTTCTTCGATTTTCAAGTCTTGCTGTCGATGCGGCATAGTTCGCTAGTTCTTCATTAACAAAAACAAAATACAACGATAAAATAATATAACCAATTAATTCGTTATAAATAATCTAATATTTGTAATAAATAGCTTGTCGGAATAAACAAACCGTTGCGGAACGTAATTATCAACACATGATACACATGAATCATCGCGAAACACAGCGCGCACCTCATCTGTACCGATCGGCGCGTTAATTAAGAATAATTGCTCGTTTGTTCGCGGGACGAGCAGAACGAGTGACAAGAGAGAAAGACAGCGGGAGTGAGCGGAGCTGTGGCTCTCGGTTGCAATCACTTTATCGCGGATGCGAGAAACGGGCGCCGGAAGGGCCGACGACGAAGAAAGGCGAGCGAAGTAAGTGAGCGAGAGTCGAACCGGAGTAATTACGAGCGGTGAACTCGCGCGAGAAGTAGCATCGCGAAATAAACGCGAGTTCTGCGATGGCGATGCCATGGAAAGAGGGAAGAGAGAAAGAGAGAGAGAGAGAGAGGAAGAGATAGAAAAGAGTGAAGGCGCTCAAGGCAAAACTCTCTCTCCGTCCTCTCGCCCTTCCGCGTACACCGAGAGATCCTTTGCAAAGTGGAAGTCAATCAGGGAAAACGCGCGCGTGCAATCGCTTTAAAGAGCCTGCTCGCGAGCGGAGAAATTAAAGAAGTACCTTAACCGTCGCGCCCTTCTGACGCCGTTTCTTTCTCTGCATTTTCTTCCCTTCCCTTTCTTTTTTCCCGTTTCTCTATCTCTCTTTCTCTCGCTTTCCGACGACGCGCGGCGCTCCGACGTTTAGACTTTAATCTTTTCCGGTTGCACGCGCGTGGAGGAAGAGAACAAAGAGCGGGGCTTCGTTATATGAGCTGAGAAAAAAAAACCCCCCAGAAAGAGAATTTGTCGGAAGTGTTTCCTCCGCGGCGCGCCGCGGAAACGCACATATTTCCCACCCTATTCTAATATTTAACTCTCCGATAACGTATCATCCGTTTTTTCGCGCGTGCGAAAAAAACATGTTATATTTGTACGAAATATACTGCGAGATTACTCTCAAGGAATACAAGAAGGGAAAAAAAAACACGAAGCGAAATTCTCGCAGCTGTTAAACACCTTCGCGAGTAAAGCGTTTCCGTGTCGTAAGTCTGTTTCTCTCACTCAAACGCAACGCGATGGACCGTAAATTAATGATCCTTGGGTAAAGTACCGAAGATAATTTAACGGGTATTAACTAACCCCGCGCGCGCGTTTCGAGCGAGTGCTACTACTACTGCTGCTGCTGCTGCTACTGCTGCTGCTAAAGCTACTCCGCTCCCGCAAATGGTTTATGAACGTTATTAATTAATTTGTATTTGTGTGTCGTGCGCCGCGATCGTTACGAGAGATCGTCGTTAATAGCCGGCCAATCAGGCTCGGCGACAACCCTCAGACGGTCTTTCTCCAGTTAATTTAATTGGAACGCACAATATTATATATATATATATATATATATATGTATTATATATATATATATATACACACACACATAATCCCGAATGAATAATGAGCCTGAATGTGACGTCCCGAATACAATAAAACTCACTTCAAAACTCACTTTACAATCCTTCGCGCTATATTAAACACATTAATCTTCGATAATCGTTCCTTTGGCAACAAAATCACCTGTCACTTTATTTCGAAACTTGAGGGATACCAAAAAAAAAAAAAAAAAAAAAATGCGAAAAAGAAGGAGAAACAATAACCGCGCACGCAGCTCCCCATTAATAATTAACGTACATGCATAATGAGACATTAATAAGCTATTGGAACAAGGCATAATCAACCGTTTTACATAATTAATCGAAGTTCATGCCAGTTCCCGGTTCATGAAATATTAGTAACAATAATTAATCCGTTCGTAAATAGCGCGGGATTTCTACTTCGTGTCATCGGAAACAACAGGATGGCGTATCGGACGAGAAATTTCGCGACACTTCCGGTCAGATTTTCGCGTTTCTTGCGCGCGCGCGCGCGCGTGAAAGAAAGATTCATCACCCTCTGACGTAACAATTATTATATACGCGGCAATACCGGAATAAACCAATTTGTGCGTGCGATCGAGCCGAGCGCGACGCGCACGCAGGTGCGAGTTTTAAAATTTATGACTCTCTACAAATTTCCACGGCAAAGCGCCCGTAACTGGATTAATACGAGGGCGCCAATAACGGCAGCCGCCAGTCCCCGGACTTTAATATTAAGAGGCACTCAAGTCGGTCCCCTTAAGCCGAAGTGTCGTCACCGACGAGACGGAAATGACGAGGCGCGTGTAAGTATATAATTTCGCGAAACGTTTCAAACCTATTTCTAATTCATCGGAATGTCGATTAATTTCGGGTTCGAAACGGCGGCAAATCAAATCTCGCGTGGTGCCTTGCGTTTCGTCGAAATTCAATTCGACTTGTCAACTAATCAGATCAAGACACACACGTTTCGCGGAACAAAGAATATGTGTGTTTGTGCGTGAAAACGTATTACGTAACACGAAGAGAGAGAGAGAACCGGCGGAGATAATCCGGCACCTATTTTCGCGAGCGGGTATTTACCGCATCGCGCCGGAAGGTGAGAGCGCTGTTAAAGAACGTCGTCTTCCAAATTAGAGCCGCGCTCGTTTCTCGGACGAACGCACACGTGTCGCAAACTCCGCCACGGAGTTAACTTGGGAGAAAAAGAAGAAAAGACCCTAAAATTATCGTGTTTACGAGCGTGTGACACATACACACACGACTTTAAGCCGACCGACGCGTCGTCGTCGTCGTCGTCGTCGTCGTCGTCGTGAGACTCCGCTTTATAGCGGCGACGTTGCCTCTCTCTCTCCTCTCGTCTGGTAAAAATAATAAAGCCGAAGTTAATGGTCGTATCTGAGCAAACTGCCGACATATAAGAGAGGGACATATGCCGGGCAGATGCACTCCGCGACACAAATCCGATTTGTTTTTTTTTTTTTTTTTTTTTTTTTTTTTTTTTTGCACGTTTAAGTACGCCGAGAGTCACGTCAAGTTTCCAAATACACGTCTTGCAGAATGGTATCATTCCATTGTGTATTCAAACACACAGGACTTTATTATCGCGCGCACGTTTACGTTCTATTAAAATACAATACGCATTGTATGTCATCCGGAAAAGAAGGAAGGAAACTGATACTTGCGCGGGCGCGCGCCATAAAAACGTGGCGGCATCTAAAATTCGATATTCGCTTAAGAAACATCAAGTGACAATTCCCGCAAGTCGACGTCCTCCTGACGAGCGACGCGCTGGCTGGGACGCGCGACGATATAAAACACACGGAAGGGATGACGGTAAACGAGCCACGAGCATAGCGAGGGTTCTTTATGGACCAATAACGGGAGACGAGCGTCCTTGTCGCTGTAAATTATTAGACCATCCCCGCTGCGCGCCTTCAACGAGCGATAAAGCGCGTCCAGGTGATATCTGTAGCTACCCTTATAGGCGGCACAGGGGTACGTGTAAGTATATAACCCGACAGTGCTGCTACGTTACATGTCCATCTTTCTCTCTCTCTCTTTCACCTCTCCAGATCGGACTTGCGGAAAGATATATCGAATAACTCGTCTTCGAACGACACACGTGCGTATATACGTCGTAAATCACGTCGAGTCACGTGAGGTTTCGTCGAGAGAAAAATTCTATTAAATGCGTCTTGTGAGCGTTTTACCGCGCGTGGCGAAGTAAGATGCGTAATTTTTTTTTCACGACGCGAATGTTTTCTTTCTGATCCGGCAAAGCGAGATTTTATTAGCGTTCGGGACTTGATCATTGACACGTCGCGTTCGCTCATTGTACATAGGCGCTTCGAATCGTGTACAGACTCTCTCTCTCGAGAGCGACTTTTAACTTTATCGAGAAACTAGAATTAAAACACGGTTTTAACTAAACTTTCGTACATTTTTGATTGATAAAAAAAAAAAGACGTCAGGGATGTGCGTAACAAACGTGTTGCGCAAAGTTGCCAGAGAGAAGAAATTAAAAGTTGCTAACACATCGCGAACGCACAGACTGGCAGCGAGTGCTGATTAAAAAATATAAATCGCATCGCGCTGCAGCTCGACATGCGACGACATCTCTCCCCCATGCAGACGACCCCCTTCGGCCTCCGGTATATTGCACCCCCTACGGCGCAGACCTACGCGGCGACACGACAACCCTTATATTACTCTGATCTTCGAGGCGGCGACAAGAGACGCCTCTAATTAAACTCTCTAGATTTTTAAGTCGCTTTTCGTCTCGAGAAGCGCTTTTCATCGGAGCGCGAGGCTCCGTCAGATATTTAAAAAAGGGGAAAAAAAACCAAAAACTACCGTCCGGCTGTCTGGCTTTGCTAAGTACAGATGACACGCGGTGAACGATTGTTCATTCAAACAAGTAAGCTCTCTTAATTAAAGCGCCTTCTCTTCTTTACGTATCGCGCGCGTTATTATTAAATATTAAAATAATTTAATACTTTTCTATTAGCCCGTTATCAATCTCTGCTGACAGTGACGGAATGAACTCGGTAATCTCCCCTATTGTGCACAACACAACGAACAATACGAATATATGGAAAAAAATTCGTTGCTCTACAAAGATTATTAATTCGCACGCAAAAGTCAATTAAGCGCGAACGAGATTGTGTCTTTTCAAATTGGAGTTTTACCGTCAACATACAAGCGGACAAAAAACATCGGGGAGGGAAACATTCGGCCGGAATTCAACGTTAATCGGCGTTAATGTAACCGGGGACCAATTGTCCCCTTTTGCGGCAAAGTCGACGAAAGCCGTTTTCTCTTCATTCTCGTACGGGAAACGCATTTCTCGTCGAGCGAATTGTCGGACGAGAACGCGCGCCCGCGGTACGTTGTTACCTACACGCGCGGTATTTATCCGCCGGAAACCGTGGCCGTAACTTCGTTTCCATGGGAATTGTTTGGCAACAGGTGGGGAAAATTTCCACGCACTGGCTGCCCACCACAAACATACACACACATACACACCGTTTCTCAACCATCCCCCGCGTCGCATCGCGCGCGTCACGGTAACGCAATTTCGTTTTCGTCGGCCATCTTCCGACCTGCTTTTCGGTGCCGAGAATACGTTCCGACAAATTTGCGATTCCCACGAGAGCTGTGCCGCGCGGGAAATCGATGATGGTCTGCGAAACAATACACGAGTGGATTATCGGGAGTCAAATAATTTTGGCGATAAAATACGCGCCATAAAGAGACAAAACTACATTTCTCGTATTTTTCCTTGAAGTATATGTACATAAAACTCTGTTATAAAAATCAATTTTTGTTTTTTTTCTATTTAGCGACACGCTTTGTGCAAAACAAAGCGTGTCCGTTTTTCTTAGTAAGTTTCTTAGTAAATTTCTTAGTAAGTTTCAGTGCAACCGGAAAGTAAATTATTTTACAAATTAGAGGAGCCGAATTACTCGCGTGTCATAAAATTACGGTTATTAGTCCTGTAAACTTCAACACGTGCCTCGACATGTAGTCGCGAATCGAGTCAGGCGTTACAATTAATTCTCGCGACTTCGTTACCGAGATAATGTTTGCGAGAGGATCGTTCCGAGCGATTTCGTAACTTCTCGAAAATCAACTGCTTGCAAGGAGTCTATCTTTCCTACTCTCTTCTCGGACGTAGCGACAAACGCTGCGAATTATCTCAAACATGTCTTATCGCTTGTTCGTTCGCCACGATAAAAAGAACGAGTTAAAAGGAAATTAGATAGACAAAAGGATCGTAAACAAAAAGTTCCGTATATTTCGCGCGACGAGGAAAATGCGTTATTTAATTTGAGTTAAATTAAACTGCGGTTCTTCAACGCGCGCACACACCGAAAGAAAAACATACACGCGTATTTCGAACGCGCGCTTTCTAATATTTATTTTAATCTCGGAATGAGATAACGCACTTTGCGAAAAGTAGCGAGCGCCGAGAAGCGAGTTATCTCGGTCGGAATTTTTCGACAGGGCCATATTGCATACCGCGGCGAGCCCGCTCTTGTGCTCGCACAATAAGGGAACGAGCATCTCATAAAGAAACCATGTCGGTGCCGCGAATTGAGGAACGCAATTCCGTTTTGTAAATGCGTAATGCCTGCGCGCGCCTGCGTTTCTCACATCTCGCGAAGCCCCGAAGAACGCGCCGTCTCGGCCGCGCGTGATAAAACCCGCGACCGCGGTCCGCACCCTCGGGTGCAATCGGTTATTTAGAATTTCTCGTGCGACCACACTCTCGACACGGCCCCATCGATTTCCCAATCGTCCGCGCTCGTTTCGAGCCGTTCCCCGTCGCGAAACGAGGCGTCCGAACTTTTTGCTTACTTCGATGAACATCGAGCGAAAACGCGTTCCCGCAATTTCCGCGCGGGAACGAGCGAGCTGTTGACTCTCCCAGGCGCGGGGGGGGTTTTGCGCTTGTTCGCGTAATGTGAACGTCCCTAATCGAGAGATCCGTAAATGTTGTCGGAAATTCTCCGGAGCACGGGAACGTGCAACCGTATCTTGTAAACTGTTTTATTTACAAATTGTAATTCATCCGCGCACAACAAGTATTATAGATTATATAAAACAATTTCAAACTTCTGAAACACAAAGTTGCGAAGCGTGTTGCACACATAAGGGAAGTAAATTGTCTATGTATATATGATACGTCTATAATGTTGTTGACTTGCGAATTTAAGTATCTTTGTATACGTGTGTAACATGCAACGCAGTTTCGTTAAGTTCTCCCGATTAAGTTTTGAACGCTGTGTGTAATCTCGCTCTCGATGGAAGAGGAGGTGAAGAAGACTCGAAAACTCGTCTAGCAGCAGCGAACATCTCGGCAGCGCAAACCTCCGCGTCCAGCGAAAAGGAGATCTTTACGAAACTTTTGACCTTAACTTGCCAACTCGACGCGCTGAAGTCGTCTTCCCTCCCCCCCTCTCTCTCTCTCTCTTTCGCCCCTCAAGAAACCGGAAAACAAACTCACCTGAAACAAACAAAAGGAAAAAGGTCAAGATCGATCGGATTCGCAGAGCAGCGTTTTAAATAGAAGCGATGCAAGTACTCGTCACGTTGCGTCGCATTTAGGAACATAATATTTCAACAGTTGCGAGAAATAGAAACGCCCGCAATTAACATCTTGCGCAAAATTTCAACAACGAGCGCATTTATATAAATGGCGCGAAATATTTAACGCGGTGTAATAAAAGTCACAAAGCAAAAGATGTTAATCGCGTTACAAATTCTGTTAACGAAAAGTCGTTGCAATTCTGTTAGAAAATTTCTCTCAAAGTTCCAGTGGCGATTGCTCTCTCTCTCCTTGCGAGATTTACACGCTCCTAGGGCGGCGAAAAATTCCCCGAGTTTTCGAGCGAGAAATTGGCGGAAGTTTGCCAAAGTCCGGAAGAAGCGCGCTATGCGGATGTAACCGAATCTCTGCGCTAAACGCAAAACTTCCGCAACTGTCGGCATATAAAAGCGAACGTAGTAACGCGACCGCGATACTACGTGCAATATGTCGCGACACGGCAGATTTACGCGCGCTTAACATTTAAATCCGGTGGAATAAATTCGCGAGCGTGATTCAACTCGGCGCGCGCGCGCGCGATTCGACCTTCAATTAAAATTCCAGAGAATTTAACTGCGATCCGATTCTTTTTTTTAATAACTATGTCAATTCCAAATGTCACGACAATGGTGGTCTCTTAATAGCTTCTTAAAACTCGAAAACCTTCATTATCACATTTCGCGCGACTTGCGTCCTTCTACCTCTCGTGCGGAGAACGCGTGATGCACGGACGCGAATTGACGAGGAACAAAAATGACAATCGACAAATTGCTAAAACGCGACCGGTTACGTAAAAAACGAGATCCTCAAGCTCGCCGTCGGGATATATCGGCACACGCGATGACAGGCCAATAATTCAGTGACAATTCGCGCAGTCATCGTGGCTAAGGGCTTTATCGCGGGACCGCGCGCGCAACGAACCGTTACAAGATTTGTCATGGTCGTGTGTAACAGGTGCCCGGAGGCTGCTGCTGCTGCGCTCGTGCACCGCGACGTTTCTCCGTGGCGCGCACGTTTCATCGTGGCGCGCCACGCACGCCCGCTCGCTCGTTTTCCACGCCGGCTGTCGCGTACGTGTCGCCGCGAAATCGCACGTGGACGCCCGCGCGCGTATTTCGTCGCGGGCACGAAAACGCGACGCGTGACGGCGGTCTCGCACCGTCACCGAACAAATTAACCCGCGAAACATTCGCGTCACGGAAACGGCCATCGCTTGAAATTAAAATAGCCAAAACACACGCACACAGGAGCGCGCGCGCGCACGCATCTCTGTATTTTTATTTCATGTATTCACGCGAGAATCTCGCGCGATTAATTACAAAAATAGTGTTTTTCTTGAGTAGAATGTTTGTTTTATTATTGTAATTCGTGTTTGCATCGCCATCATCGTTCTGCTATTTGTTATTGACGATAAAACTGTAACATAAAACTTTAAATCGTAGATAACAATTGTGAATATGTACCAAATTAAATTTCTCTCTCGATAATTCCGCGCCGTAGGTATGTGTGCTGCAGCAGTTTATTTTCAACGTGCGCTTCAAAAACACTCGATATTTTCAAGCTCGCACAGGAAATCCTCTCTTCCACGCCTTTATTTGTATTATTTCGCGCGAATCTTCGTGTTTACCTGAACGCGGATAAGTCACGGACGAAAAATGTCACTTACGTACTATCGTCGAAGAGTCGCTTCGAAATTTTTGTTGCTTGCGTTTCGACTGACAACGAGGAGAAAAACACCGGGAACGAAGAAGATGAACAAAAACTCGAAGTCAAGAGGATTACTCTCTCTCTCTCTCTCTTTCTCTCTCTCACACACACACATCGCACGCTTTTAACGTACGCGCAACATTTCCGCGGGCTTTCACGTTTCTGCAGGAATTCCGAAATAATTTTGTCGTTTCACGGAACGAAACACAACGGATTCAAACGTCTCGCCTCCGTAGGACGACGAAGACGACTGCGCGAAGCGAGGACGTTGCGAGGATAACTTTGCCGATCCAACTTGTCGCGGCCAAAGCTCCAACTTTCACAGTCGAAGTTTCTGCGATGTCGCTGGATACAGAGCGACAGACGACGACGACGACAGCCGTTGTCTGTTCGGGGAGGAGGCCCCTCTCGTACAACGCGCTGCGCCTAAATTTAGCGCGTTTTGTTCGCAAACCGTGTTAACTGTCGCACGCCGCCCACACTGTTAACCTTTCCGACGCAATATTTGATAAAAAAGAACAAAGGTGAAACAAAACAAAATATTAGAAGATTAATTACTGAATATTTTGTTTACATTGTATCAAAAACTAATTCTATCGTTTAATTCATCAAAAGAGAGGAAAATACGCGCCCCACGCTAATACCTCGATCTATATTATATCTCGATTATTTGTCGTCGGACCGAGAGATGTGAGATAACGTGCCGCGTACGCAGAGAGAGAGAGAGAGATCAAGCGCAGCGAAGACGCAATTTTATAACATTTGCCGCCGCAAGTTTCCTCCTCCCTGTATTAACGTAATTCGCGGTGGCACCGAGCCGCGCGCGGCTTTTTAATTAAAAGTACCGCGCCGCCATTATCTCACGAATTTATAATCGCGCCTATACCTCCTCCTTTCCCCCTATCACCCAGACCCCCGGCGTCGTCGCGGAAGTCGGCCTTTATTCTCACGGCACGAGACCTTAATGAGCAATAATTCAAATTTCTATGCTTTTCCGCGCGCGGTGCAATAAAGGGGGCAAGAAAAGAGCGGACGCGGATTATATATAAGCAAGAAACCAAGCGATGTCTCCATCCGCGAAGCATATTTCCTTCTTAACAAGATTTCTTCCCTGGGTTATGATAACCAATTGGCCGTCGTGTTTTACGTTATTATACCGCGCCGCGGGACATTTCTGTCATTTTAACAAGCGGGAGGAAGAAGGGAATGTGGGGGGAACTTGCTGGTACACCGTTCGCAATTATTTATAAAAATATTATTATTATTATTATTGTTATTATATACTTTCGCCGTGCGTCTCTCGCAAAATATTTTACAAGAGATTATCTTCTTACTTCGCTCCGGAGTTAATTTTTTTTTTTCTCTCTCTCCTCAAATATATAAACTCTGCGAGAGACGAGACGGGGATTAGGTCACGGTTAAGTTTTTATCGCGACGATTCTAAAACACTTGCAAATATAATGGACGCAAGAAACGCGGTGTAGCAAGCCGAGAGTCGACGAGACGAGTATCGTGACGACGAGCACGCCTCGAGAATCGCGAACGTGCGTTATCGAGTAACGTAATCCTTCGGACGAGAGATAAAAACTGGCGGCAGTCGCGCGCAGTTACTTCGAGCTTGCTGACAGAGAGGATCGAGCGCTGGAAGATTTGGCTCGGGGGCGATATAAAGAAGAAAGATTTCCACGAGAAGAACGAACGGGACTAGAAGGGAGGGAAGAAGCAACTGACACCGCGCCCTCACGAAATTTGCATGCTAATGAGACACAACACGGTCGGACCTTTCTCCGTCCCGATGAAGTTTCAATTTATTCATGACGGCCATCTTTGCTCTTTTCTCGAGATATATTATTTACACATCCCGAAACACAAAAGAGCCGCTCGCGCCGTCGGCGAAAAATGAAGAACGAGGAGGAGAACCGACGCGCCTCGGTATTGGTCGGGAAATCGAAGCGATTACCGAATTTGCTACTTAAAATTATCTCGTCTTCTCCCAGAGAGGCCTCTTTGCGCGTACATTTAATAAAGTGCAATTTCTGATAAACGACAGATCGGCAGTTTCCAGTCTCGAATCGAGAGATAACTAAAAATCCAGACAAAATGTTATATGAACATGTATAAAATGTGCGTAAGTCCGATAGCGTCCCGTTATTAATGTTCAATGAAGATACATATGTGGCGTAACATACGCCAGAAACCAGACTCGCGATCTTTCATTAATCAAATGGCCCACATGTGAGACGAAAGGAAGATTCGAGGAAGAAAACAGCGCGCGCCAAACTTTCCACCGAAAATGTAGCGCGCGTATATAAACCTTTAACGAAAATAGACATCACCTCCCAAAGTTACTAATGCGTATGCATATTCCGGATATTTCTCAGGAATGTGTTGGAGAGTTTTGCGTCAGACATTCGTAAACTTTCGCGTGTATTCGGTAATTAGCAACGGATCTTTCATTAACGGAAAACGCGTCGCGTTTGACGAGTCGTCGTTTTCAACGACGAAACGTTCGAGAAAGTTCGCGAGTGCGCGAATTGTGTGAGAACTCGCACACACACACACATACGCACAACGCGCGGCAGAAGATAGACCGGACGCGAGGGGGAAAAGAAGAGAAAGGACATCATCCTGGAGTTCGTTGCACCGGGATGACCGTGAGCGATTTCCTCGAACGACACGGCCGCGCAAATCCCGAAGTCACATCCGTCAATTTGATTAAGCCGTTCGCCTTGACGTTTCATCAGTAGGCGGGCTTTTTCTTAAACAGCTGACTGGTTCTCTGTCCTCCCTGTTAGCCGCTGGAGGATAAAGCAGAACCCGGGCTCATCCGCCGACGGTAAGGAAGCGCACAGGAAAACAAAACGGTGCATCGTACCGACCAGAAATAAGCCTCTCTGTTTACACAGCGTGAAAATCTCTCGGCCAAAAAAATAAAATTATCCTGCACAAAAGCAGTTTCTCTCCTTCACCGATCGATTAATACACTCTCTTTTCAATTCACGGACAATCAAGAAACATCTCGAACAATCTCGTATTCTTTGCGATGATTTTTCGCGCGTCTTTGTTGAACGTGTCTTTCTTATTGGCAATGCGATATTTTTCGATTCTCGCAACGCCTCGTGAATACGCGATGACGCCTTTCGGTCGTCGTTCGTTTTTTTTTTTTCCTGTACATGCGTGCACATGTGGAGGACACATTTTGTCTCGGACTTTTGCCGGCGATTGTACGCGGCCGCATACCAAGCCGCGATTTGAATTACAATCGGCACATCCCGTCCCTCGTCTCTCGTTAACCATCCGCCATTCTCGTGTAATTTTATGCTAAATTTCCGCCGCCGTGCGCGTCCGGCGGCAACAGGCTCGCGCGCGCACGTTTCTTTTTCTCTCTCTCTCTTTCTCTCTCATGATTTATTTTCCCTTCCTTTCGTCCGATCTTTTCTCTTCTCCTTATTCCCGAAGCAGCGAAGCAACGCCGATCTTACCACCTCTTCCTGTTTCCGTTTTCCTTCTCTCTCTCTCTCTCTCTCTCTCTCTCGTTCTTTTGTTTTTTAAATTCTAATCACCGTTTCACGCGCTCCTGCACGAGATAGCTCCGATAATCAACGGATATGCTCCGTGTTCCTCGGAACAATGGACGAAGGGAAGAACCCGGCTGGAACGAGAATTTCTTGACACGGCACTGGCTGGCCTTGGCCTTGGCGATTTCGCATCGTTGCCCGTCGTCGTCTCGTCCTGTGCCGGCACAGAGTCCGCGAATATGTGTACGCATTACGCACACACATACACACACCGAGTCGTCCGAAAACACATGCCGATGCAAAAAAATCGTTTCGCGAAGAGTTCGCGAACACAATGACGTCGTGATAAATTTGCGTTCTAATAATCGCATCAAACGAGAATCGATTGTCCAAAAAAAAGAAGCGGAACGAGGAGTAAAATAAAAATCAAACAATACAGCGAAGTGCTTATTAACGAGAAACGCGAGTGAAGAGACGGGAAATATCAAATGAAATAACAAAGTGGCGAGGAGAAATAGTCGCGATTTTACACAAGATCGATCGCGTATATTTTCAACTCGTCGTCGTAGGAAAGAAGTGCGACCGAGGAAGGCAACGACCCTCGTCGCTTCTAATTTCATCGCGCGCCCGTCGCCGCAGCCTCGTTGCCAACGGGCTCTCTCGCGTCGCTTTTCATAAAACAGTCATAAATCTCGGACCTCGAAACAAACGCAACCCCGTTTCGAATGGATGAGGATGAAACGCGGACGAAGTTCGCGCAGAAGTTCATAAAAACTAAATCAGGAAGTTTCTTCTCTTTCTCCTTCTAAGACTTATTATTAATTCTTACCTCTCCCCGTGCACTTATCCACGAAACAAGATTAACGGGAAACACACTCCTCTTTAACTTCGTTACGTTGACAACGCATCGCGCATCCTGCCGCGAGTTACAGATGGCGAGCGGGACGATCCAAACGAAGACAAATATCGGGGTGCGAAAAAGAATGAAAAGAGAAAGAGAGAGAGAGAGAGAGAGAGAATGAAACGGCGTGAGCCTTCGCAACTTCATAAAAAAATAAAACGCACCGGTCTCTGAAGTTCGTCGATAAATCGAAGTATCCTACTTCGTTGTATCTTTTGTGTGTATATTACCTCAAATTTGTGTATCTTCTCTTAAACCCTTAAATAAAATATCTGCGGAAAAACCGTGTCGCGTAAAAATCTCCGGTAGAACCGGCGCCACCAACGTATATAAGCGCACACCTACGGTCTACTTCGGCGAGAATAAAATTCTTGAATAGAAAATCGATGATGTGAAATAGACGGGACACTCTTTCGCAGACCATCCCTGGACAATAGGCGTCACGTCGACGTGTGCGACCGATATCTCACAAACGCGCACGTGCACACGTACATATATATATAAGCGCGCACACATACAAGTGACTCGTTTTTACCGCCACTTGTTGGAGCACTGCCATATGTCGTCGAGACGAACATGCGTGCGCTTCGAGGATACACGTGTGCGTGTACAGCCTTGGGCAAAAATCGACCGACATATAGACCGATAGGCATTTAATGTTACAAAGTCTTTCTTTCATCCGAGAGATTAGCTTCTTAATGTATCATTGTTTTGCGCTCTCGTGACGTAAATATAATTAAATTCTCCGAACTGTGTGTGTAATAATAGTACAATCACGGGGGATTTCCTCCGGCAAAGTCCGAGCTAAAAGCGTGATGCCTATTATAATAAAGTATTAAAACCGTTCCTGTTCGATGCGATATTTATCACGGCACACCTCGATAAAGATGGCGATTCGGGAGAGAAACGCTGCGTGTGTGGCCAACGAGTAATTTTACGGTAGGACATGACCGGACTCCTGAATCGGCTGGAAACGCGAGTCCAATTGACCTAACAGGTCGGCCTGACTAATTGGCAATTGTCGGCCCAACGTAGCCCGCGCGCTCGTTCGTCTGTCACGTCGAGCTGTTCTCGAAATCTTCACACCTTATTCTCGCACACCTTGTGCACTTTTCGCGAATAATTTGTTCTTTATTAGAAAATCGAGAGTTCGATAGAGAAATAAAAATCGTATAAATTTTCATTGCGAGAAAAAACAACTAAAATTACAGTCCCTAACTTCAATAATATAATTTATATATCATTACAAATTTTTAATTAGTTTACTTTTTTATTATCTACACAACTTTTTAGTTGTTCTTTTTTTATTTATAATGTATTTTAATTATTTAAAAGTTGTGTCACGGATGAAAAAATCCTTACAGTCGATTCGACTGTAAAAATCAATTCAATGGTTTATATTATTTGAGAAGCACTGCGTCGTGCCAGACGTATATGGCGACAAAAAGCACCTGAAGTCACTCGTCGGGCTGTCGAGAACCTGTCCCGGGTAGACGCTCCGACCGAAGTCGAATCACTGGAACGGGACGAAGATCGGTGAAGGCGAGCCGGCTGCGAAGACTCTCTCGCAAACGAAATTATATTTCGGTCGAAGAGAGATGCGGGGACTTCTCCCTGCTCGCAGGGAGGACAGTAGATAAATAAATTTCCGGCCCGGCCTATTCCTGGCAAGAAGTAAATAATTCGGAGCGCAACATCGGGATGCTTCGCCGGCGGTGGCGGCGGCGGCGGCAAATACCGCCGCCGTCGCTGCCGTCGTCGTCGCCGCGCTGTAAAAATCTATTCTCGGTGAGACACAACCCCAGACGACAAATACGTACGTATCGAATTTCCGGCATTACGAGCGGATATCTCGCGAATATACACGTCACGCCGCGTACCAGTCATTCGCTGTAAAAAAGCACGCGAGATGCACGTAAAAAGAGCTTCCACGAACGTGACGCTATCTGCCAACAGTGTAATCGCCGTATGCCGTGTCACGCGTCCCCGAAACGAAGGCGCATTCATCATTTTTAATTATTTCTCGCGACCCAAAGTCGCAAAATCGATAAACCCGGCTATTCTAGGACGATCCCAAAGGTCGAGAGCATTAGATAGCAGTATCTATGTTGGCCGATACACGTCGAGTCGAACCTTTAATAATTCAGAAAACTGAAACCGGCCAAACGCCGCGCCGATGTGTCTGTGGTCTCTGCCAATGGCCTGCGAATGAGGTCTCGTGCATAGCAGCAGCATCAGAAGCAGCTCTCGGTGCACGTGCAAACGACCGCGCGGAGACAATGCAGACACATAAGCGTGTCCCAAACGCGATAATTTTCTATTTTATGGAAAAAAAAAACAACTGGCACTGCGGTCTTCCCGAATGCAATTTTCAACGCACTTGAGGACACGTGTCGCGAGAAATTCTTTCCCTCCCTCCGAGAAGCTCGCGGAATGCTAATCGCGACGCGTCATCGATTTTGTAATGTACGAGCGTTCCGCGCGCATCTCGTTTCTATTTCTAGACATTTTCTATATACATTCAGTATTTGTTACGCCTTCCGCAAATGAGACAGTCGCAGTGACCGTTCGCATGTCAGTCTGTTTATTCTCACTTCGTTAAAAAAAAAAAAGAAAGATTGAACCAGAATCTCGTTTTGTGAACCTCGCTCGTTCCTAAGCGCAGTTTTTTCTTCTACACGCTGCAAGATTGTTCAGAAAAAAATATAAGATGCGGTTTTCTTGCGCATGTTGCACACTGCCGAATCATCATCGTACACGTACAAACGACTCGTCGTTGTATTTAGTTTACGCGAACGTTAGAGATAACAGTCTAGTTTATGTCGCGGTGTTGCTTGCGAAAAATTACATTTGCTCTAGACGAGAGTCAAAGTTTGGTCGCGCGGAGTTACGTCACTCTTGCCCGCAGCTATAAAGCCGCCGAGAGTCGCTAACTCGATTAAAAAATTGCACTGGCAGCCACAATCTGCAAAAGAGAGAGAGAGAGAGAGAAAAGTGGACGTTTTCCCGGTAATTTCATCGGGGCACTTTGCGTGGGTACAGCAATTTCGTTCTTATCTGTGTCACCGCGTGGAACTCCGTTGGCTAACTGACGTTGCGACCGTTAATGAGAATGAAGTACTTTTACCGGAAGAAATGGGCGTCGATCGTCGTCCTTCTTTTTTGTTTTCCTCGCGTGCGCGCAGCCGCGACTTAAAATCCGCCGGAAATTCGTTTGCTTGCCGACGACACATCTCGACATAAACCGGAAACAAAGTACACCTATTTTCGTCGGGAAAAAAAACCAAACGTTTCTTCTTCGCGCACGAAAGGCACGTGCGTCCGAAAAAATTGAAAAAATCAGCTAAAATTTCGGTCGTTTTAACAAAATGTAAAAAACAAACTGACGGTGCACAGCAGTTGCTGCATGCGCGCTCGCCTCGCTCACGTAAAAAGAATTCGAAATGCCATCGGCCAAATTGGCCGTTGGCCAGCGAACCGACCCCCCGTGTAATTCGATCGTTCTGTAAACTTTGAGGTTTCCGCGCGCGTTTATGTAATTCTCGGCTATTTCCCTCCGTTTTTTCTCTTAGATCAAGAGTCGATCGAGCGTGTCACGCGCTGAATTTTCACATTCACCAAAATTCCATTACGTATTTTACATCGTATCGCGAATATTTCCGAGTTACGCGCGCGTAACTCTTTATACATTTTATCGACGCACAACAACCAATGTACATGAGAATGCGCAGAAATATTAGCCACGCGTAGCAGCGGCATTAATTAACTGCCACTTCATTGCAATACAATGTAATCGGTATTTATTATTTATGTTCGAAGTCGCGCGCGGTGCGATGCGAAATTTTCCGTGCCAATTTCCAATCGTTACATCAATGTCAAAATTAATGGCGTATCTCGTTAATAAGACTGACTTTCACATTTCATCGAAAGATTTTACGACACAATCTTCGTTAATCGAATTAATTACATTTAATAAACCGTTCCGGGTAAATATAATTCATTTTCGCTTACATGCAACGCGACACG
>QVNV01019153.1:0-15716 GCA_014825455.1 Pseudomyrmex pallidus
TATATATATATATATATATATGCTCTGCTCTGTTATTTTTTCTTCTTATTTACAACATTGAAACGAATTACCCTAATGTGATATTATATAGCAGGTAGGTTTGATAACAAAGTCCATTTTGCGTTTTCTCCCTCCCTCTCTCTCTCTCTTTCTCTCTGTTCACCTCTTATCAGAATGTCATTGTACAGATGATAATGCGATAGCTATTCGGAGAATTGTACAGCGGACACAATTAGCGGTTAGCTGCGAAAGCAAAGTATATATTTATAATATCCTTAGTTAGCCTTGTTCAATGGACAGAGACTGATATACACGTATGTATATATATATTACTGCGAGTTCTTTGTAAATTTCTCTTCGGCCATTTGTGTTTTGCAATTTTTTTTTTTTTTACCTAGCGCGCGTGTTTTTTAAGAAACACATCTTGACGTTTTGTAAAAGCGTCGGTTCTTCAGACCCGACACGTAGTTTTTCCAAAATTATTACGTGGCGTGACAAAGCAGAATCGCCGCGCGTTCAAATGAGAAGCTGACTTTACAAAGAACCCGCGACACTTTGTTTTTTTTTTTTTATATATTTATATATATATGTATATGAATTTATCATGTATGTATAATTGATTTATTTAAGTATACACGTGAGAATATATACTTAAATTTTCTGTTGTTTTTATGTTACAAAAATATGTACAAGGTCTCATTGCCGCTTTTTTCTTCTTTTACCTGAGCGGTGGCGAAAGCTGTACAACACACAATTTTCTCCGCCCTCTTCGTCGACGTGCGTCCCGACAAACTCCCACCACCCACACCCCCCGTTTTAGCAATTTGTAACTTACAGAGTAGTATACACATGGTTTATTTTTTTTTTTTCTTATTTTTCTTTCGTTATTACAAAATATCGGCTAAAGTACAAAGTAAATACCCAAATGCCAAAAATACGGTTTGTTTTACACTTTTTTTTTCTTTTTGAAATCGCAGCCGAACGTAATGCAAAAAGAATTCTCTCTCTCTCTCTCTGTTTCTTTTTCAATGGGGAGATCCGGTACATGTGTAACCGCGCACCCGAGGGGAATTATCCGTTAAAAATACTTTCGTTCGTGGAGAGAAACACACAAATATCCGTTTTCAAATATCAAATTTCGCGTCTTACTCCCTAATCACAGATCTCTGTTACAGCTTTGATATTTGCTTAAGAGTAAAGGGGTGATTTAAAATATCGCTCGAGAGAGGCTTTTTTGTTTTTTTCTCTCTCTCTCTCTGTTATGTGCATACACGTTTTTTACAAATTCCGCCGCATCCTCCTCTCCGTTTCTGATAACAATCCCAATCGGAGAATATTGGGGGAGATACGATCCACCCGGTACTCCCGAATGCGTTTTCTAACGAAATTTCAGTTCCCGATGATGATCGCGCAAACATTTCTTTCTCTCATTTTTCTTTACGTCGGAAACTCGCGGCGTGGACCGTATTGCGCGCGTTCGCACGCTTGCAAGAACAAAAAGACCACACACAAATTAAAAAGCTGCGAAGTTGATCTGCAACGAAGAAGAGCGAACCTAGAAATTTCTCGCACTGCGAAATAATTTCAAATAATAAATTAATACACATTAGGGTTTTTGTTTTCCTTCTCTCTTCTCGGTCCGAATCCGAGACAATTAAAAAAAAAAAAAACGTTGGCCAAACGAAACTGTTCTAGTAGTAAGTTTTGTTGTTTTAAATTTTTTTTTTTTTTTACATCGTCATATATAAAATATATAGAAATATTTTTGTCTCTTCAATGTACACGTAAACTAAAAACAAAAAATAAAAAATATACTCCTCGCGTTTCAATAAATAATTCTTTTTTTTGTTTTTTTGTTTTTTTGTTTTTTTTTTTCATTTAAAACAAGTGATTTACTACTGGGACACCGGATGTGAATATTACTGGATGTGTGTGTGTGTGTGTTGCATTTCTTGGCGAGATTATCGATTCTAACTTGTGACGCATTTCCTTATTAACACAGTTTCCTGCTTTTGTGTGTGAATTCCTAATTAAACACTTTACCATCTAAAATTGTACTATAATTAGTTCGAGCACTGTGTGTGTGTGTGTGTGGGGGACATAACTCCGCGGCGAGTGAATACATTTTTTGAAATGAACGAAGTGTGTTTGTGTGTGCAAGAGCGCAGTTAAATCTCAAGTGTATGTACACGTGCGTTTCTTTTAACGAAGTTAACTTCGTTGTTCTTCTCCTTCTTCGATATTCACTCGCGGGTTTCCAGCGAGTCTTTGTAATAAAAAATATACAAACAATGTGATATATATATATATTTATATATATATATATATCCATATATTATGAACAAAGGGAAATTAACTTACAAGGTCGAATATGCGCTTGTCTCTCTCTTCGTGCGTCATAACAGGGATATTAATAATATACATCTATGTGTGTTTATGTACATGTACTGTGTGTAATCGCACCGTCAAACTTACCCCCAAAGGGGGGATTTCTCTTATACTATATGCTATACAACGCATTGCTCGCGCTTGCGCGCGCGCGCGTGTAATTTTCCTTTAAATGCGTAACACGCGCGCGTACGTGACACGATTGAAACAGGGGATAAAAGTCGTGAGATTTCAATCGCGAATAAGAGTACGGTCGCGTGACAAACAACCACGTTCACGAAGGACAATGTTTTTAGACCAGAAAAGTTAAAACCACTCCCTTCCCCTCCCACCAGGTGGTCGAGAAAATTAAAACTCGACTTGGGGACATCGTTCGACTGTATTTTTTGATCGAGCTAGTGATAAAAGACTACAAAGAGTTTGTTTTTTTTTCCACATACGTAACTGCTTTCTCTGTAAGTGTGTTTGTAACTTCGCATACTCTTCATTCAGGTTGCTTCGAATTTTGTACTCGAACGGAACGCCGCGAAATAAAATACGTGTTCGATATAGAGTTTTTTTTTCTCGAATTCTCTCACGGGACTTAAAGCAATTATCAAACACATTTCCTGTGGCCGTTTAAAGCTTCGAAGAGAACCGATAAAGTTACAATTAAATAAAGCTAAGATTGCTGTCTCTTTCTCTCTCGCACAACATCGACCCCGTAAACAAGATCGAGTCGGGCACGAATTCCCGAAAATAAATAGACGCGACTTTTTTCTTTTTTTTTTTTTTATTTAAAAACAAAAAAAAATACGCATTTTGACGTGTTTTTTTCTTTTTCAACGCGAAACAGAAACGGTCTCAACTAGAAAACAAACTTAAATCTTAAATATCCGAAAAAAAAAAAAAAAAGAAAATTCAAGTTGAAATTTCAACCACACTGTCTTGGTTTTTTTTATTATAAATAATTAATATCGCTTTACAATGAGATATAAAATATAGAAAAATTCTGACTTTGTATAAAAGAAAAAAAACAAAAAAAAAGAACAGCACAACACTATCCTACTTGACCTACCTATTAGCTTTATTATTACACATCGTTTTTTATTAAAGACTGCGATTTTTTTTACGAACTTAGAGACTAAAACGGTTTTTTTTTTTTAGTTTTTCTATTTAAATATAAGCTTTCACATTATTTTATTTAATATTATGCGAGTCGTGTGTGCACGTAAGTATGTACAAAGTAGTTTCCGAGCATGACACGAAGGGAGCACAGTAATGCGTGGAGAGACGACAATAAAGACTGTTTTTTTATTCCCGCGAACCGAAACTCGACTCGCGTGACTCTCGAGCGGTCGTTTCCAACTTCGTTCGGAACTTTTTGACCAAAATTGGAGAACTCTATGTAATATACATATATATATATATATATGTGTGTATATATATTTGTCGACATTTTAGGGCACCGTAGTAGTTAGTATAAAAAGTGTACGCCGTTCGAGTACACTTTTGGCCGTTTGATCGCGACAGAATGTACAGCTCCTCGCGCTACAGCTCCTCTCTCTCTCTCTCTCTCTCTCTCTCGATATATATGTAAGCCCTATCCTAAAATGCACGTCGCCGCTGCTACCCTCCAGCTTTGTTTAGGCCACGTCCGTCGAATATATCTCGAGAGAAACAAATCCGCCAGATTAAACTTTAAAACACACATGACAGAGTTTTCTACAAGCGGTTGGCGAACGAACTAATAAATTTCCGCAACGGATTTTTTTTCCACCTAATTTCTTCTAGGCGATTCAAGAAATTGCTACGCGCGCGACCTGTGTCTCTCTTACCTATTTTTACTTTTTTTAATAATAATAATAATAATAATTTACACATACGAGTGTATGCGAAAAGTGTTGTGTTGCGCATATATATATATATATGTCTGCGTTAGTAGTTTGCTTATCCTTAAAAGAATGTGAACGTTTATTCCCAAGAGAATAAAGGCTAGCTAGCTCGAGAGAGAGTCTTCCCGACTCTTCTTCCCGGAAGAGGAGAAAGTTTTTACAGAAACCTCGTTGCGCGGTGAGTTTTTGTTTTTTTTTCTCTGTGAACGACGGAACAACGCGGAATAAATCCTTCAACGCGCGGACACGCCGATATATCGTAAAAAAATTATTCAATTTGAAACTAAAAACTTGACAATAACATCCCTACCCTTTCTGCTGGTTACGACCTCGGCGCCGGATGATTGAAATACGACTTTGGAGTTTGACCGGACGACGCCGAAGGATACGCCTGATTGCCCGACGCCGGCGGCGGCGGCGTCGCCGACGAGAACTTGGGCATGGGCACGATCGGTCCCGTTCCCGGTGGCGGCGGGGGCGGCGGCACGAATTGCGGCGGATACGGATTAGAACCCGGCGGGGCCTGGACCGTTTGCGGCACCAGGTATGGCGGTTGCTGCGACTGTGGTTGCAGTTGCGGTTGCGGTTGCGGTTGAGGCTGCGGCTGCGGCTGTGGCTGCTGCTGCTGCTGCGGCTGCTGCTGCTGTTGTTGTTGCTGCTGCTGCTGCTGAGGCTGCACCGGTTTGGTAGCCGCACCCGCTACTTGCGGTGGTGGTTGCCCGCCGCTGTATATCGCCGGCACCGGCTGTTGGACCGTCGTCGTCGTCGGCGGCGGTGGCACGGCGAAGTTCGGGTACTGGACCGTGGCGGGTTTGTTCTGGAACTGCGGGTAGTGTATCGACGCGGACCCGGGTGGCGGTATGTACGGCTGAGGCGGCAACTGCATCAATCCCGGATAAGCGCCCGGCGGAGTGCTCGCAACCAACGACTGAGGCGGAGACTTGTGCGTCTTCAGTAGTATCGCCTCAGCTGTCAGACCTGTAACGACAAACAATAAGTTGCTTTCAGACGCGTCGTGTTTTACACTTTTCTGCAAAAATTCAGAGAAGTAGCATTTTCTATAGACAAGAAGAAAATAACTAAGTTCTCGAGCAAGTACCGTGTTTGCGAGCTCGCTCCTCTTCGTCGTCGCTGAGAAACAGTCCGAATTCGCGTTTCAATCGCTCGGTGAGATTCTCCCGTTGTCGTTCCACCAGAGTTGGCGCCGCGGACCAACCGATTGCACCTTCCTCCCCTGACACAACAAAAGATCAAACCTGTTTTAATCTTTAGTTCTCTCTCCTACATAAGTTTTTTTTTTGTTTTTTTTTTAAACACAATTTACACACGGACGGTGTTGTTGTCACCTTTCTTTTCGTCGTTTTCATTCGATGCGTTAGAGAAGAGTGTCAATGTCGCGATAGTCGACGGCGCGTCGAGCGAATGCGACGCCTTGGCGCCCTCCTCGTCAGAACTGAGGGAAGAGGTGCCGCTGCTCGCGCTGTCCGATCTACCGCGCGCCCCGCTCTTGTCCGCGGTCGCGGCGTCGGTCGACGATTCCGCCTCGGTCCCGGCTCCTCCGGACGACTGTTGCTTACGTTTGCGATACTCGGATATTGACAGCTGGAAACACACACGCGCGGCACACGGTTAATGTTTGCGGAAAACAATGTTTGAAGAACCTGCTTAGAGGCGAAACAAAATGAGCGAGAGAATTTATTATGTCGTAATTGTTTTTTTTTATGTAACAAAAATTAACGAAAGGTTCTCCGCTGTTATTTCTCAGCCGCTAAATTGCTACTACAGTCTTGTTCCTCTAACCTTGCGCTTAACCGGGGGAAGATCTGGTTTAAAAGGCGGAGGCGCGGGCATGCTATTCGGCACGACGGTCCTCGGATCTTTCAGTCGCTTTATCTCCTTCGGTTTCGTCTCCTCCTCCTCTTTCACGGGAGATTCTTCCGGCTTCGGGGTTTCCTGAATCGAGGCTTCCTGTTGTACCGTATCTAAACTATGTTCGGGAGAGTCTGATTTTGGTTGAGTTACTTGTGACGGCGTGATATTAATCTCGTTATCAATGTCAGTTTTTTTCATTACTTCGGCGGCCGTTGACACATCATCATCGTCCAGCTTCGCTTCCAATAGCTCGCGCAACGCGGTCGACAGCATCGACTTTTCCTCGCCGTTCTGCGATCTGTCAATTGTTTCCATATCAATCGTGGACTCTATGATGGCCGCCTCGAAGTCCATCTTGACTGTTTTCTGTGACGCCTGTGATTCGTTCTTCTTGCGAATGCGCTCGCTCAACGGCGGGATCGACTGAAAGATCTTGGGCGGTTCGTCGACAGACTCCGTATTCGGGTCCGAGGAAACCGATTCGAAGATCGAGTCTTCCGACGCGGCGAAGTTTGATGACGGTTCGGTCGTCTTCTTGGACGCTTCCGTCGGGGACTCGCGACCAACGTCCTCCTTGGAGGACACATCCGTGTCTTTCGCGTTATTTTCCGCGATTACGGTCCGATGATGATCGTCCGAGTCGGACTTGCTGTCCAGTTCTTTGAAAGACGTTTCCTCACTGCTGATGTTGAACTTGAAGGAAGATTCGCAGTAGTTCTCGTCATCCATGTCCTTGTCCTCGAAATCGGAATCCTCCTTCGAGCTCTCCATCAGCCCCTCTATACCGTCCATGCTCTTGTCCTTCTCCGAGCTCGTGTCTATCTTCTCCTGGTAGTCGTTGCCGTCGTCGCCCGTGATCTTCTTCATCTGCGCCTCGACGTCGAACTCGTCGAAGGACGCGCTGTTGTCGTCCGCAACTTCTTGGCACTTGACGGAAGAAGCTTCGGACGAAAGCTTCTTATCCTCGTCGGACTTCTCGGAGCTTTCGCTCTTTACTATCTCGGCTATGTGACCGCCAAACTCCAACTGCATGTCGGCCACTCGTTGCTTCAGAATCGCGTCGGGTTCTATGTCGGCGATTGGAGAACTGAATCCCTCGATCTCGATGTCGGGCTCGTTGTCGATTATCTCGACGGTGCCCTTAGCCTCGAACCGCTCCTCCGTTTTAACGGGAGATTCTTTGACGGTCGCCGATTCGTTGTGCGACACCCTCTCGACCGCTTCCCGAATTTTCGCGGCCAGTTTATCGTCCAGCGGCTCGTAATCGCTTTCGCACTTCTCCCACTTGAGGGAGAGTTTTTCCTCTTTTACCGCGTTATTTTCCGCACTCGGAGCAACCTCCGTTTTTGGGACATCCGAACATTCCGGTTTTTTTTCTTGCTTTATGTAAAAGTTTGATTGGGGAAAGACGTCGACTGAAAGTTTCTCTCGGACAACTGTTTCGTCAGAATCTACGGGTGTATTTACATTAGCTTCATCCTTCACAGATTCCGTCGAATAACGTCTCTCGTCATTCTGTTCTACGACAGGCGATTGTCCGTGTTCCGTGTAATCATCCTTGAAAGAAGCAACAAAGAGATTTAAACAATTAAAAAAAAAAATTATAGAAAAAACAATATTTAAATAATTTTTGCAACAACAATCGTGTCGTCGATGTGCGGACTTACCTCGGCAGAACAAAGTGATTTGTTGTTGGACGACGTTTCAGTCGGAAGCAACATGGTGGGTGTCGTTGGCGGGGTGTAATTGTCCGACGACAGGCTCTCGCGAGCTATTCGACGTTTCTTGGGCGGTGCCACGGTCTCGCTGAGCGACGGCGGAGTCTCGGGACGACTGTTGGGCGAGTCGCACTCCTCGGAGATGGCCTGTCGCAACCATCGCTTTTTCGCCGAGCCCGTGGACACAACCGGACAGCCACCGATGCCGCCGTTGTTGTTGTGATTGTTGGCGGCGGCGGCGGCGGTTGCGACCGCCTGTCTGCGCTGTGGCGGCGAGTCGCACATCCCGCCGACCGAGTTGGCGGCCTGCACGAGAGTGGCTAAACTTTTGGCGGCGTAGCTCTGCGACAGAAATTCCGCTGACGGATCGCTCGTCTGCAGCGACGTGAAGTCCGACGATCTGCCGCACAGCGGATGATTCATGGAGTTCGGTAACGCCGGTGCGGTCGTTGGCAAAGGCGATATAGGAGGTATGTTCGTCTGCGGTGGGTCGGGCGACTCCTTCAGCCATTCGTTCATCAGCGCCTTTTTTGTCTTGGGAAATTTGAAGCCCGGTGAAAAATGATCGACCGCAGCGGCCACCAGCAGACAGGTGGACGACACCGGTGTGGACGGTGTCGAGCTCTGCGAGCTGCTGCTGGCTCCGCTGTCGCAGGTTGGACTCTTGACGGGGGTGGGTTGCTGCAACGGCGGCGAACTCGGAGGACCGGGAGCGTTCGAGTTCGCAAGAGCCAACAACAAACCGGCCGCGGTTGGAATTCCCTGATGACCGCCTGACGACGATCCGGTGTTGCTCACGTCGTCGCCGCCCGCCGTTGTGTCCTTGGCCGACGTGTGCAGATGCGACGAATAGGAAATGTTCCGACTGGGCGGACGATTCTGACTCAGCAGAGGCGGCGATTGCATTGAATTGCTCTCGTCTCCGGAGGACACGTCGGACTCGGCCGAGTTCAATCTCGTTCTTCGGCTACTGCTCTGCGACTGAGACGAGCTCGTCGTTCTCGTCCGACCTTTTCGTCTCTTTCGCCGCAAAGGTCTCTCGGAATTCGTCTGTTTGCCGCTCTTGGACTGTCCGCTGGTCGAGTGAGTGTCTTCGTTGTCGCTGTGCGGCCCGCTGGATTCTTTTCGTTGCGCGTTTCTCGCCTGCACCTCCTGTTTCCTCTGTTCCGCCTTTTCCAGTCTCTCGAACGCCTTCATGATCGCCGCCATCTTTCTCTCTTCTCGCGTCATCTTTTTATCTTTTTTAGTTTCGGAAGTCGCGACCGACTGACTCGGATTTGGTGATGTCTGAGGCTGCGCGCTTGCTATCGTCACCACGGGATCTTCCTTAGGAACCTGACGAGTCGTAACCGTGGTCACGGCCGTGGTCGTGACCGTCCTCTTCGGAGCCGTGGTGGTCACGGACGACGAAACGGACGACGTCACGACCGGACTGACTTGTGTGACGCTCGTAGAAGCCACCGACGACGACGACGCGGGCTCAACTTCCTCCGAGACGGTGTTTCTCCTACCTCGCCGTCTTCGTTCTCTGCCGCTAATTCGCACAAGCAATAAAAAAATATACAAATTAGAAAAACACGTGTTCAAACTTTTCGCAATTCAGAAAATGAGCTAAACTTACTCGACATTATCGGTCGTCGCGGCGGTGTTGCTTCCTCTTCTCGTAAGCTGACTCGTTGCCGCGTTGGCGATTTGACACTCGCGCGAATTGTTGCACGCGCACGCAACAGGCAGGGCCGGCGAGTTCGGATTAGGCGACAACAGCAGATCGTGCTGATCGTGTTTGATCGTGATCTCGGCGTTCTTTTCGATCGCGCAGGTCGTCACGATGTAGAGATGCAACGTGCCCTTTTCGATGCAGTGCTTCACCTCGGCGTTCGGTTTGCAACTGCGCCGAACGAACCTCGCGTCATTCCCGTACGTCCGCGTGTCAACGCACACTTCGGTTCCGTCGCGGGGCAAGCGATAGAAGAACACGAACGGACCCGGCCGTTGGGTGTGCTGCCTGCCGCTCTGAGGATGCTGCGACCGGTGCTGCGTGCTCAGCATGTATTTCCCCCGCAACTCGACAACCGGTGTGTTGGGTGGAAGATACATCGTTGCCACTAGAAACTATGAAGTAAAAAAAAAACAACATATTTTACAGTCGAATTTTTTTGCCCTACTGACGTTGTCTCCTTTCATTTGCGATGTAAAAACAATTAAAATGTAATTTTTGTTTTGCTTACTCTGAGATTGTTACTGTGGACGTTGAGTCTGCACTTGCCGGTAGCGGCAACATTCATGTTGCTCTGCCTGAGATCGTTGTGAGTGCCGTTTACCTTGATGCTCGATATCCTGGCCCGCAACTCGGGACTGTAGTGATTCGTGACGGCTTCCTCGTATCTCTCGATCCACTGTCTCAGAGGCGCCATGTTGCTGCCCCAGGCGTCCTGCATATCTTCCTCCTTGTCCTCGAGACTCATTCTCCTCTTGGCCTTGCGTTTGCCGGGTCCGCGCTTCTGCGTGGCGTTTTCCTTCTTGCGAACCGAGCTCGACTGTCGCGCGTTCGAGTCTCTCCTCTGACGTTTCGCGATGTTGTTGTTGTTATTGTTGTTGTTGTTGTTCAACCTCCGCACCTGCGTGGACTGCGCGTTGTTGGACGTGTCCGACGTCTTGTTGCGTCTCGGGACCTGCGACTGTTGTTGGGCGAGCGGTCGTTTCTTCTGTTGGGTCGCGGCCGGGTTGTTCGGCGCCGAGTTGCCCACGTCCGTGTCCGCCGAACTCGTGGACGACGTGTCGGACGACGTGTCCGAGTTGAGCAGCTCCTCGCGCTTGCGCATCTGCAGAGCGCGAGCTCGCTGTCGGTCCACTCGTCGGGGCTTGCATATCTCACAGAGATACTCGTCGGGAATGTTGGAACGATCTATGCCCATGCAGTCGACGTGCTGCCACACTCTGTAATTGCGTAATCGATTTAAAAGTCTCTTCGTCAGGATCCGCCACGGGTTAAAACGCGCGCGCGAGTTTCCAGATATGATAAATATTTAGAGACTCGTGTTCGGCGAGTGTTCGTGAGCAGATGCTGTGAGAATATTACGTACAAGTCGCTAAGAATCGCACACAAGTGCGCCTACAAGTCTATAGTCTGTAACACAAGACAGCGCGTGGATTCTGTCTCTCCTGAACTCAGTCCGTTTTGTTAGAAACGAACGGAATTTCAAGAATTTTTCCTACCACTAAAAAAAAAGCCACCAATGTTGGCCCGAAAACAGACAAGTTCCAATACAAGACATCGCTCTGTTTAAAAAGTAGAAAATCACTTGCGCCTCAAGCGCACAACCTGACAGCTACGTAACGAATAAAAACAATATGGCGATCGTTGTCGTACGGTTGAAAATATAGAAAAAAAGCTGCCAATATCTGATCAATACTGGACTTTATACAATGAAACACGTGTAATTATTCTTCCTCAAATCGATCTGTCTTGTGTGACAGACTGTATTCTACATAAACAATTAAAAGATGGCACTTACAAACACCGATCGCAACAAATCATGTATCCATCGTCGTGTTCAAAGTCACTAGAAAAAATAACATAATCGAGCGTTAAGTTGTGATGATCACATTGTGTAATTCGTGTACGGGTGAGTGAGTGCAAAGATTTTTGACTATAGAAAGATGTGGACCAAGTGCAAAAGACAATGGGAAGACAATGGGAATTACTTGAAACGAATAAATTTTTAATCCAATCACTTGGTCCACTTTTCTATCACGAAATTCATCAAAACTTTTGCACTCATCCAACATGTCGCATTACCAAACAAATTATCTTACCAGATACACCTGGTGACACTATCCTCGTCATCCCCCTCGCCCTCCGGCGCTGTTTCGGTCTCCTCGCCTTCCGGCTCCACCTCTCGTCCCGCTTCGCTACTGATGGTGCTCGCGGCGTCATCTTCCGTATTGGCGTTGGGCACAACTGCAATTGTTCAATGACACGTTTTGACATTATTTATTGATTTCCAACAAGAAAAAACCCACCCGCTGCAAATGCATTTGGAACATTCGTACCAAAGGTACGAATTGTCGTTAAAATTTTAATGTAATGGAGAGAATGTTACCCGAACTGAAAATGAAGGGGTGTTGCGAAGCGGCCGTGGAACTGCCCGCTCCGTTGATGGGTTGTTGCTTTGCGTGCGGCGCCGGCGACAGAGACGGAGACGGAGAAGGAGATGGCGTTCGCGGTGGCGGTGCTCCGTAATTGTGGTCTTGCAGAACAAACTGGAGACACTGCAATTAACCGAGGAACTCTTTGTAAAAACTCTCAGCGCGCTAATAAAACCAAATTATTCGCAATTCTGGGCGCGTCAGGCGCCACTATTGAGAGATAACAAGTTTTATTTACCTCGTAAGGAAGTGGCATTCTTCTCGCTGGCGATTTAGGAGCGTTTTGCTCTTCGTCCGTCGACAATCGCAACTCTGTATCGTTTCTACAAAGCAACATCAATTTTATTGGTACAATTGACGATCCAGATTGCCATTATTTAATCCTATATAGAGGAAGGGAAAAGAAGGAAAAAAAAACAAAACAAAAACAACATTTAAGCGAAGTTGATGCGAGGTTGATTTTCAAAATTTTAACTTACTTGATCTCGGCGACGTCTTTGCGAGGTTCGATCGTCGTGGTCGACGTCACCGGCAACAGGGTCTTTATCTGTCCGGCCGGCTGCCGCATCTGCTGGGTGTACGTAGGCGTCATGATCATCGTCTTCTGCTGCATCGCTTGTTGCTGGATCTTGTAGCCCGGCGGTGACGGTTTGTGCGTTGCTATCACGTTGGGCGACGCGATTGCCGACGTCGCTTGCTGCGGCAGTAACGTCTTGATGCTCGTCTTCTGCGTGATCTGCGTCGACGGTGGGCCTTGACCTTGGGTCTTCGTCAATCCCGTCACGTTCGTGTTCAGCGACGTCTTGATGCCGCCGCCCACGACCTTCTGCGCGTGATTTCTCTGAACGGGTTTCTGCGGCGGAATAGTCTTGATGCATCCGGGCTGTTTCTGCGGAGCGTTTTGCGGGCCGATCTGTTGCTGCTGGGGCTGTATAATCTTCAGCGTTTGGGGATTGTTGTTTCTTGGCACTTGCACGGGTTGTTGAACGACATTGTTCTGAGAGTTCGCGGTAGCCTTGACGGGATTAACCAGTTTCTGCGAGACGGTCTTCAGGCCGGTCGTGGACTGAGAAGCTTGCGACTGATTTTTCGGCATACCTACTCTCGTCACCACTTGCTGCTGCTGCTGTTGCTGCTGAATCTTTGAATTCATCACAGTCTGAGTCCTTTGATTGTTCGATACGTTCGAGATCACTTTTGGGTGCACATTGGTAATACTGTGACTTCTTTGAGCTTGTAGATTGCTCGCGTTTACTAGTTGTTGTTGTTGCTGCTGCTGCGTCTTTTGCACTACCGTCGGCGGCTGTGGCTGCTGCAGGATTTGCTGCTGCAACTGCGTCGACGTAGGCTGCATTTGCAACTGCTGCTGCTGCTGTTTTCCGACCGCGAGCACGTTCGAATTTTGCTGCGACATCTTAGACACATTCGGGACGCTGTTGCTCTTACACACCTTGCTCGTCGCGGTGTGCAGTCGGTTGGCGGCGTTCTGTACCGTCGTCAGCGTTTGAGACTTTTGCAATCCGGTCGTTGTCGTTTGAGATCGCTGATGAGACGTCTGCGTCTGCTGCTGGCTCGCCATCAGAAGCTGCTGTCCGAGCATCTGAGTTTTCTGCGCGCCGCCAACCTGCGCGCCGGGCTTCGAAGTGTTGTTGATCTGTTGCGTGACGGATTGCTGCTGCTGCTGCTGCTGCCTGGCCATCGCCAGAGTCTTCGACGGACCCTGCAACTTCGGCACACCCGGTTGTTGCTGATTGCTGCCCGCGTATTGCTGCTGCGTCTTATGATTCGGAAGATGACCGGCACTCGGCAGCTGCGACGAGACTTTCTGCGTGTTGCAGACGGACGTTACTTTCTGCGGCGTGTTCAACGCGTTGACGACCTGCATCGTTTTCTGCACAATCGCCGGATTGTTCTGCTGAACCTTCTGCAGATTCGCGTTGTTCGCCTGATTGTTAATCCCTGACTGATTGATCGGGCCGCTCAATACCTGCGACTTTTGCGCGCTCTGTATCCTGGCTAGGGAATTGTTGCGTTGCACAACCCCGGCGGGTTGTTGTTGTTGTTGTTGTTGATTGGCGGCGTTCGCTACAGTCTTGACTTTCTGCGCTACGTTCACGGGGGCGGACTGACCGGTCGCGACGATGTTCGGGAACGTCGATTTAACGATTTTCTGAAGATTCGTCGCTTCCAGCGCAGCCATTGCCTTCTTAAACGGCACGGCGGTATTTACGATGTGCTGCTGAACGGAAACCTGAGACACGAATTTCGGATGCAAATTCGGAACGGTCTGCGCATTGCCCGTAGCCGGCAACTGTTGCTGTTTGCCGTGAACGACCTCGGTCCCCGTCGCACTCTGATTCTTCGTCAGTTGATTGCTCTGCGCCGTGGTACTCTGCACCGGATACAAAATGCCACCGCTTTTCGGGGGTAAAGACGAGGACGAATTCGACGTGTTGGTGGAGACGTTGAGGGTGGTTATGGGAATGGGTTGTGCCAGACTCATAGTGGACGACGGTGGTTTCTGCGAGATGACGCGCGTTGTCAATACCGGCGTGGCGTTGGTCTGCGAGCCGGCGATCCTCTGCGCCTGTTCCCTGGCGCCTTTGGCGACCGGATAAGTCACCACGGATTTGACCGTCGAGATAGCAGACACGGTGGCGGCCGTAGTCTGCGGCGGATTGCTCGCATCTTCCGTACAATGTAGAAGCTGCGATTTACTGTTAGCAGTCGTCGCTACAGTGTCGTTGTCGCTCGCTATATTTCCCGTCGTCGTGGTCGTGTCCGTAACGACTGTCAAGGGCCTCTGAGACCGCCATGTCTCTCGTTCGCGCAAAGTGGATGGTGATTGTCCCTCGCTCTTGGCGTCGTTCTTCGTTGTGTTCTCCGGCACGGCCGCCGTCGCTCCCGCCTCCTCCACGTCCAGGTGTAAAACGAAACTCATGGTGGTGGTCTCGGCGCTCTGCTCGCCTTTCTTCTCCAATCCCACGGATTCGGATGTTTCGATCGCTGCCGAAACGGCCATTTGCACGTTTTCGTCATCGTTCGTCGTCGTCGTCGTTGCCGCGACCTCCTCGTTGCCGCTGCGATCGCCGTCGTCGGCCGACGAAGACGCCGGGGGAGGTGGGCCAGGCCCTGGGGACAATTGCTCCCCACTGCCACCTGTTCCACCCCCCGATAACTTGATTACCGATGGGGTCGACGTTTTGGTGGCCTTGCGAGCGCACGCCAAATGTAAACTCGCAAGCGAGTCGCGAGACTGGTCCAGGGACGGTTGGCTGCCCTCCTCCTCGCCGACCTTGGCCTCACCAAATCTAGTTCTCGATTTGGCTATTTGAGGACCGTGGACCATGAACTGCAACACGAACAACGTTGCGGTTACTTTTCAAAATACATAATAAGCCAAACACTTTTTTCCCTAGATATAAAAATTTATTAATTTTAAAATTACTTTGAAATTAATAAATTTTGCACCTAACAAAAATTGATATTCACCCGACCGTCTAATTTCCTAATATCGAAGACTATGTAAAATATAATTTTTATACACTTGTGTAATATACAAGGTGCTCCGAAAAAATGTTGACACATGTGGAGAATTTGTACATTACTTTTTATTTCATATTTTATTTTCTTGAAACGAGACTCAAGTGGAGACTCTTCGAAGACAAAATACATTTTTCTTGTGATCTCGTGATATCAGTTCTGTTTTTTTTTT
>QVNV01019227.1:0-11586 GCA_014825455.1 Pseudomyrmex pallidus
CGATATTTTAAAGCGTAGGCGAGGCCCGATGACACGTTCTGTTAACGGGTTCCGCCCAGAACGCTACACGCGCGCATTGTGACGGAAGAGGAGAGAATGAATCTCAATGAGATACATTAAAGCAGAATGGTGATAATAATGATAATGACGATGATGATAGCCGAGGGAAAAACGGGAACACCGGAATACGCGCTGTAACAACCGGAGCTGTTTCCTCTAAAAGGTTGCATCCTTGGCGAGCAAGTCCGTATAACTGGTTCTCTCTCTATAGACGCGGCATAAAACTGTTCTCTCCGTTCTGAAACGCCGGTGGAACCGCTTTAATTAGGACTCGGTCTCGAAAGACAAAGAGAGATGACTCATATTCTTAATAATATTCCTTCTCAGACAGACAGACATCTCCTCCGTCTTCTTTTGACGCGTTTTCGGTCAGCGAAGACATTCGAGTCGACAAAAGAATTACAGTCCGCGCAACAAGTAGTCGACGAAAGGTAACGATCGATTGCAAAAGCGCGATTGAAACAGAGACCTGAGGCTGTCTCTCGAAATGCCCCGACTGTGTCGAGCCGTTGATTGGATTACGAAAAACGAAGAAAGAAATCGTGAGAGGAGAAACAGAGAGAAAAAGAGAGAAAGAGAGAGAGAGAGAGAGAGAGAGAGAGAGAGAGAGAGAGAGAGAGAGAGAGCGATTTGTCGCTGTAATGGCATGAACGATCGCATCGGGGTTAACGGAGGTAACCCCGACGTCCGGACGCGCGGGAAACAAATGCTCATGGATTTACGAGGTTATATGCTTTCGAAGATAACGGGCCGCGAGAGAGGTCTGAGCCCAGCTTCTCGAAAAGAAGAACGTTAAAGCTGCGGCGGCGCGCTAATCCTGCATTCACATTAGTAAAACTCCGCCACGGACAGCCGGCAATAAGTAACATCGGACACGGAGAGAAGATATGCGTGCGCGTTCTGCAGCGTACCGCGGTTGCGAAAGTTCGAGTTATATGTGTATCTGCATATTATATATCGAAGATTGACGATCGCGAATCTTTTTTCCGTTTCGAGAAAAATATCGCTAACGATGAGATATATATATACACTATACACCAGTATTACAATCTGTGTCTTTTTATAACTACACTTGCTGAGATCGAGATTCGCTTCAAATTGCACGTGTGCAGAAAATATGGTACACAGACACACACACACGTACGACAGATCGAAACAAATTGCGACGATGAAACAAGTTTCGCAAGTCAACGCTATTCCGCAAGCAAATAGATACGCGTGTATATATGTATTCATCTCCCGGCTTGATCAATAAATAAATTCCTCGAACGTGAAATCACTGTAGTTGAAATGCGCCTCATAAATTTTTGCGGGGGCCGTGAAACTATCATCGTGAATTAGCCGGTATCGGTGAGCAATGATGAATGTTTAATTTTCCCGAACGCAAATTTTTTCTCAACGGGTGAATTATCACCGAACTCTCGCGCGCGCGTGGGTCGATCTCCGAGAACTCTCATCTATATATAATCACAGCGCTCGCTTTTAATCGACACGATCGTACGAGATAAACTAAATATACATATAATGTCGTACAGTTAACCAACGGGAAATCAAAGCGATTTTATTTATTGCTTCTCAACAAATGTCAGTGCGGTGACTAAATTAGAGCAACACAACCGCTCTCTATAAATAAAATCGAATGAAAATGATAAATTTTGCGCTCAAGACGTACGATTAAAAAATAATTGGCTTTTGGAGCCAAGCGAAGCTGTCACTTCATAGATTCATCTGAAATTTTTTTGAGCAAATCGCCGAAATTATTGACGGCACTTGCAGAACTATTGCGCGAACTTGTGTTGGAACTTTCATTTCTCGAAAACGCTGTGCCAACTCTTCGCACCAACCTATCTTTCTTGGATGATCGTCGGTTGTCATCAAACATCCGGCTGCAAGTCACTGCAAGTCGGCTCGGGACGCGCGTTTTGTGTGCGTTGTTGCTTGCCTATATCTTATCTGCGATCGTCTCGATTCAACGGGAGTGGTCAACTAAATCGCGAATTGCGCTGCAAACGCGTCACAATTCGAGAATCATCAAAAATCATACACGTGTGATGTCATCCGTCAAACTCGGAGCGTGTGTCTCCAACTTTGTCACCTAGCAACCGGATAAATCTCGCACCTCGTAGTAGAACACGACAAACGCGAGGTCCGATCGAACCGAGAAGGACGAGCTTCGTGTGAAAAAGAGCGCGATATCGCGAGCGGCGAGCGAGAAAGATATACGGCGGGAAGAAGAACGGGAAGCGCGGCTATTAGGTTTATTTGCCATAATTGGGGAAGCTTTAACGCGCTAAACCAAACACCGGTTATAGCCGTCATAAAACTACCCACAATCACTTAGAGCCGGCGCGCGGTGCGCGCTTTTTCTCCCTATTTATTCCGCGCGACCGGCTAGTGCCGCGCGCGATCAGGATGAGAGCGGCAGGATGAAGCAGATGGACGGGACGAGACCGTAGGACGAGTTACCAGCGATTTGTTATTTCTCTCGAATCCGGCTTCTCTCTTCATCTTCCTCTCTCTACGACTTCTTACTTCTGCTCAGCGCAAGTTTCGATTCTTCTCGAACGCAAAGATTCTCTCTCTCTCTCTCCCTTCTCTTCTCTTAAAACAATGCTCCTTTTTAAGATACAACTTCGCAAGTTGCTTAAATCTTTATATTGATTTCCTGTTTCTTTTTACAATTGTTACATGTTTGTGTTGTACATTACTGGTTTACAATATATCTTTGATTGCGATCTTTGCGAATCGCACTGTTAAATAAGTACAATTTTGTTACTTCCATTAATCGCACTGTTGACCAATCAATTAACAGTTACGCGTCGTGCTAAATCACATTCGAAATGAGATTTCGCGTAGATGTTTGGATGCAAACAATTGTTTTGATCGACACACATATGATAAGAAGTTAGAACATTGTTGTGCGATTACGAGTCATCTATTAATCACAGTAAGTGGATAAAACTTAACTGTACTCCTTGCGAAGATAATTATCCCATTTGATTTATGCTGGCACAAACATTTTGACATATGATCGTCCGACGTTCTCGTTATTTCCAAACAAGCTGAAAGCGCGCCGCGAGACCCCATCTCTCAGCGCTCGTGAAAAAGCGAGTCTCGTTCACGCAAATTGGCCGCGTTTATCGTCTCGTTATAATCGTTGTAACGGAAAAGTATATTTCCGTTTGGGAATTCGTTACATGTAGCGCTAACGAGCACCGACTGGCGAACTACCGACGGATCGCGTCCGCTTAAGGAGACATCGATGCCCGAAGCAAACGCCCGGAACGCATCGGGTTTTCTAAAATATTCTCAGAAAAGTCAAATAAATATATAAATTTTCTTGCGTTAGGTACACGCTGTACATTAAATTCATTCAAGTAAACGTCAAAAATTTTCTTTTTATATCTATAAGTAAAATAGAAATGGAAAAAGTTTGATAAATGACAGAACTTCCGTTCTCTTGTTACATACAAAACTTGACTTCTATAAGTTAAAATGGTTCTTTGCGACAATATTCTGATTTATGATCTTTAAAAACTTTTGAATGGTCCGTAGTAGATTTTTTGAACGGCGTCAATTGATTTTGTGAAAATTGATTATCTGTTTCTCTAAAACCGTCCCAAAGTCAAATACTGACACTAAAACGGAGCGGTTCTTCTACAAAAGAGCACAGCATGTATCTTCCGCAACAGGAAGAACGGAGGTGATATTTTGTGGTAATATTTTGTCACTGCTTTTATGGTGTCCTAAAAAAGTCCCTTCTTTGCGAAACTAATTACAAATGGGAAACGGCCATCTTTCGGAATCCCATCGTGTTTCCTGCGCTCAGTTTAATCGTTTTTTGTTAGGGTGAATGTATGTAAGTCGCGACTATTTTACAATAACTCTTTCTTGTTTGTAATTTTTTAACATTTCTCACATAAATTTTAGAGATTATTAGTTTCTCTTTTTTTTTTAAACAGCGCGTTCTCAGACAAAAATATACATACGTGCGCATATAAAACCATCTTAATACAAAAATAAACTATCTTATTTAGTATAGAATGTTTGTCATAATCTAGCAAATCTTATAATTGAATTGCCGTTCTTATATATGTATCGTGAGTTTTTTATTGGTACTATGAAATTTCGTATAAATATATGTTTGGACATTTTCTAAATAAGCTTTTAAGAATTCAGGTTTTTATCCGCGTAAAGCAACGCCGTCCGCGGCGCCGGAACCGTCTTTTGTGTGACGCGGCGACGCGTCGACTTACAAATTGGAATACAACGGGCTCAGAGTTAGGAGAATCGTTTCACGCTTTGCGGGGGCGCCAAGTGGAAGGCAAACAGCGATAAAAAAATGCATGAATAAAGCACTAATGGAGTCTCCATGGAAGAGGAATAAACCTCGAATAGTCTTCTCTTCTAAAAGGTGATGACGGGCAACCTGCGATCAAACATTCTCTTTTTTTTTCTCGCGCTTTCCCACAGTATCGCGGACTATTTTTGAATGTTAAGTGGCACATGTGTGTGATTCAAATTTTTTTTACGAGAATCGTCGTGTTCACAATTACGTGCAAACGCGCGAAATAGTTCTGATGCGCGGAGTCGGTCTCATGTATTTAAATATGTCGCTTTCTTGATCTCGGAGAAATTTCTGAAAGGAAACACGCGTTTAATATCTCCGAGGAAAAATATAACTGCTTTAATAGCAGTACACGTACGTATGTCATATATATAAACTATCGATCTTGTTCGCGTGAAGCGAGCACGATCGAACAGCTTATCATACGGCTCGGCATTTCGCGTGAATCACCTGCCAACGTTTTAACGACGTGCAGTAGCCAGTTTGTCATACGGCTCAGAGTACAGTGACACGCATTAAAGTAATAACACGCGCACATATACTCGGTGTCTTCATGAAAGACACTCGAACGATATATATATATATTGAAACTTGCCATTATATCTAGACAGTTTATAAAATTATTTTGTAATTTCACGATTACAGATGCATGACTTGCGTATCGTTAAATGAAACGATAGAAAAACTCTTGAGAAGAGGGTTTTAAACTTTTGAGAAGATAAAAGAAAATTGATCAAGCGACTGACTTAACTTTTACACATTTCTTTATCTTTTATACAGTTTATCTGTAATGAGCAATTTTATCGTTTACGTAACTATACACGTTTGAACGTTCGGCATTGAACCGAAATGTTCTGCACTAATATTAAGTTAGTAAAAACGATACGTTCTCAATATATCGCCGGTGAATGAATCATCGCGTTATTATCAGACGTGATTAATGCAAGAAGGCAGTAAAAATAAGTATACTTATTTTTGGGAATTATTGATTATATCATTACTTTGCCAGGCTTCACCGTGACGAAGTTACGGGAAAAAGCAAAGCGAGAAAGCCGACGAGCCCGATAAAGTCGCGTCCGATTGTCACTTTAATTAATATGAGACGCAACGCGACCATAATAGACTGATCGATTGGTCGTGAGATATCCGCGTATATCGTTTCGTAAGATGATTCACCGACGCGATGGGCTCAAGGACGGCCGTCCTTATCACGTATTGACACAGTACTCCGTTTTATCATCCGTGACATTATATAGCCATCGCAATTGAAAAACATCCCTTGCAACAAATGACGAAGCGCCAGAATCGAATTTCCATCATTTAACGTAGCGCAATCCAAAACGATTTGCGATACATATGTTAATTTTATTAAGAAAAGCGCAGTATTGAGTTTTGCTGGATCTATAAATTCATCGTCTTCACAGTGATATTTGTTTCGTTTGTTAGTCGCGCACTAATAAATTTCAAGAATTTGAAATAAATGTCAATACTTTTTGCATATTAATTTCTACTTAATACTCTAATACTTAATACTCTTTGCATATTAAAATAAGCATTTAAAGGCGCAAATAAATGAAGGTAACAAGTAACATTCAGATCTAATCTTTGATAATTTAATCATATTTTCATCAGATTAACTATTTTTGAGGCATTTCACTATCTGAAAAATCTCATATCTTCATTTACAACACCTTTGCTTATTTGTGAATAAAGAATACTCACTCGTGTCATGAGACGATCGGCACCGGTGCCCTCTTCGTCTTTAAAAATGATGTCCGAATTATAGTTGGGCACCAGGTCTCGAAATCGAGGATCGTCTCTTACCACTTGTCCTTCACTGAGTCCGCTCGCCGGCAATGTATTTTCGCTGACATTCGGCACATGTTGCTTGTAGACCAAGGGTGTGAGCTTTCTCAGGATAGGCCGTCGGCCACCGCCTCGTCCGGGTCCGCATGCCAGTGCGAGGCCACCGTTGTTATCGAGCACGGGCCCACAGAGGCCGAGGATCAACAAAAGTATGTGGAGGCTCGCCTGGAGGCCGCGGCGACGATGATGATGGTTCACCATAATCGCGTACCTCTGCCTCGAGGTCGACCTTGCGCGGTCACTGCTCTCGTCGTCTCCAGAACGGCTGGTAGAACGACGACGAATACGGTGGCAACAACGATGACAATCCGGATAACGTTGCGCTGCCGATTCTTCTTCTCCGCCTTTTGCCACTGACCTCACTCACGGTTAACCATAACGAGGGCATCACACACCGTGCACCCGTGCACGCACTCTTACCACCGATGCGATCCCTGTAATTGATTCGCTAATCACCGCACGCAATCAACTAGCCAACGATGGTTCACTTGTAAAAACTCGAGCGCAACGCGAGTATAATAGATAGCGAATCGACGCGGGGCTACGACCTCTCGAAAAATCAGAGGAAAGCTGTTCGCTTCCCTTTGTGAGTACCAAAAGGAATCGATACGTATACTACGGCCGGGTATCATCAAGCCGTGATACCAAAAAAGGATTTACGAGAGCGAATTCTTTATGTACCTATACTCGAGACGCCGGGACGTTTGTTCTCGGAAAATTATCCTAAGCCGGGTTTTCTCGACTGAGCCACGTTTCTTTTTCTATCGAAAACCAAGCCCTTTAAATTCACGTCGGCACGCGCCAACACTCCCGCCTTTCCTCACTCGGAGCGGAATCCCCTGCGATCGTTTTCGTCAGAGAGGAGGTACGTGTGACTCGACTCACTTGACTGAACCCGTCGTCCGGAAGCTAACGCACGTTTTCCGGACGAGTCGGTGGTGGGAAATGCAGGATGGATTTTGGTGGGTACTCCTGACGTTATTTCTTTGGCCTGGCCAGGTCCAAGGCACGTACCCCTCTTCCTGCCCCCACCCCGCGGCGAACGACTGGCCAGACCGTCGCCGCTGGCTGCTGCTAGCTGCTGGTCCCCGTGAAGCTCTCGTGGTGTCCAGAGGTGGTGGCGGTGGTGATGGTGGTGATGGTGGTGGATGATCTCGTCCCCTCCACTTAGGCCCTCCTGGTACGCGCGACTGACGTCACGAGGCCTGCCGTACCTTCATTGGCCGGGGCGGGGCGTTTACCAGGTAAACGAAGACAGGTGCATACGACGGGAGGGAGAAGGAAGAAAGAGAAAGAGTGAAAGAGATCAAGTCAAGGAGAAAGGAAGAGAGAAGGAAGGAAAAGAGAATGAGAGAAAAGAAAAAAATGAAACTTAGGAAGAATCTTCTACCTTTCTCTTCCTTTAACTAAACACGATCGCTTCTTCTATTCTCGCGAGCCGTTTCTTCGTCTTCTCTTCTTCGTCGGTCTGTCTCCTCTTAAACAATCTTTTTCCCTTCTTCGTTTCTTGTCTCCACCGCTATTCCCAATCGTACTACAGTTCTTCTTCGTCGTATCGTCTCACCTCGTTATTCCGTTCGTCTCTTCATCGAAGTGCGTCGATTTCTTTCTTTTTCGTTTGATTTTAACCTTGCGCGTATGTGTACAAACTGACACCTTCGCATTGAAAATAATGCAAACAAGACGTTACGAGTACAGAAAATCTACGAGAACGATAAATCGATAAGTTGAATATAACAAGAGACTTCAATGTCTATTTCTTCTTTTTTAACTGCACCGATCTTGCTCTTTTCGTATATTGTTTCTTTTTATCTTTATCACAAGTATATCTGCTCGTAACTCACTTTTCGTAATCGCGCGGCTCTCGCACTTCATCGAAATCTTAGCGAAAAGATATCAAAGTTATTATTGTAACGCAATGCTTTGTAATTACATATACACGTTATATGATGGTTAAACAGAAATGTTAATTTGTTCAGCTGATTTATTCGTGCCGAACAATGTTATCACTTTTTTGATAATCTACAAATATTCACGCCCACAGACGCAGATTATTTATTAGCTTATCAAACGTTGTATTCCGCAAGATGTTTTGACTCGTCGCGAAAGTACACGTATACAAAATTCATAAATATAACGCGCCGAAGTTACAAACACATGTATGAACCATGTACGATCAGCAATCGCGTGCGATCGTATTACATCGCGAAAAATGCGATTAATATTATACGTCGATGACTGTTCTCGACATTTTTTGTCAAGTAAATATACACTGCGCGAATACCGAGTGCGAGTTACACCGCGTCTGATATGAATTCTACTACGTACACGAAGGGTTGGGGAGAATAAACATCTCTTCAAGAAAGAGATCGAGATATATGCAGCAAAGAGAGAAAGAAAACTTGGTTTACTGATAATAAACATCTTTCCCGAACACGAAACGACGATTGGCCCGTCGAAAAACACAAACGTCGCGCCGAAACAAACTTGAGATTTTCTAGCGATACCTATGACAGGATTACGACCGAAAAAAATGTCTCGTGTGTTTTCCGATTCTTGATCGTATAAACGCAAAGATTTGTTCGTTCACGTTAGATTTCACACATTTTATATATGTGTAGAAAAAGGAAACAAAATAAAAATTCTACTCAAGATAGAAATCTCTATAGTGTTATTTGCACAGTGTTAACACAAACGTTAAATTATAAGTTTTATTATATTTAATTTTTCGTGTAAGTTTCGGAATAACATAAAATGTGCGTTACAAGATTTGATTTTCCAAGACTTCCTCAGCATGTCCGGAAACACAATAGCATTACGAACCATATGCATCGCTCTACGCGGAAAGAAGGGGGGAATTATGATCCAACGAAAATATAAAATGTCACTCGTTAACAGAACCAATGCCAGAAATCGCTAAAACTTGGCGGCAATAAAAAGTAACGAGTATTCACGGGCTGTAAACATCTGTGGAACGCTACTCCGGAACATTTCATAATCCTGTTACGAGGCACTTTGACTTTCGTGGCAGCTGCGCGGTGGTGGTGCGCGGATTGGAAATAAAATTCTGCTATCGAGGTGCAAGTAACGGCGCAGTGTTGCCGTGTCGTGTAAGATCATTGCATTCGTGAGAAAATATAAAGAAGAAGAGAGGATTGCCGGCAAAGAGAAAAGAGAAAAAGGAGAAAAGACAAAGAGAAGAAACGTCTATACAAATGTACAATTAATATTATTATTATTCTTTTCTGTTGCGATATTTGCTCGCGACGTACATATGTTTGACATCATCGAAAGCTTGTTGACCTACATTTGCATTGACTCTCTGAAAATTTTACCTTTCGTGGACTTACATGAGTGAGTTCCAGATCCACTCAAAAATTGCGCATCTAAAAATTAGTTTTCTTTTTTAAATTATGCTTATATCTTCAAAACTACTATTTCTTCAAATTGTTTTTTTATTAACACAGAATTGTTCAAACTTTCGATTAAAAAAAAAAGAGTAAAATATTGATTTTTTGCGGAAATATTTAATTTTAAAGTCGCATATGAGTCTCACAGATCCAGTTTCACAGATCCAAGTCAATCCAACTAGTAGGCATTTTTTCAAAGTCAATCCACGAAGGGTTACTTAACTATTGTGACATTTTTGTTGAAAAAAATCGAGTTTAGAGATTAGTTAAAAAAAATAAAGATTAGATTCTGAACACATTTTGTATGTGAAACAAACAAGGATAGTTTGTCTTCGTCGGGTAAAAGGTAAAATTTATCTAAAAAGGGATTACCTCAAATCTCTCGATAAGATTTCGTTCCCTTTCACGATCCCTTTTCACGTCAAACAGCGAAACGCCGATTCAGGCAGAAAATTCTTTTTCACGCCGCAAATATCTGTTGACGCGCGGTATACCGCCGACGTACGAGTTCAGCTGTCTCTTTTTCGATGGAAACACGATATCCCGGAGGAACCTAATGTCGAGCAAGAGGAGGTAACATTGACCGAACGATAGTCCAAGCGGACCTTTCGTGTAATGGACGGCTCAAATATTTATCATCGGCCGCGTAATTTAAGGTGCGTTTAGCAAACGGAAGACGACGCGAGGAAAAACAAACAGGACAGGGGCGATGTGGCATAGCCGGCGGAGAAACAGAGAACGCGGGGCGACGAGGCGAACGAGGAGATGGACGGAGGGTGGGAAGGAGGGGATACTGAGAAGAACGAGACGGGGGTCAAGAACGATAAGCGGGAGCAAGAGGGTGCCAAGGGCGAGAGAGGCGGAAAGAGTAGCTCAAAGGGGCCGCCGCGGGGCCCAGAGGGCCTTGTGAGAAGGCGCAAACCCCAATAATAGCACCAGAATTTATATACCTGCACGAACTCGCGCGCGCAGTGGAACGGTCCTGGGGCTGAAGGGTCCGCCGACCCAGGGACGGCTCATTGCCCGACGCTCTTGGACAATACGCTTTCGGCGATATTCGCGCGCGTAGTCTCTCCGCGATTCATAGCGCATTCGCGATAATATACAAATGTTCAAGTATCGAATCGGTAAATTCAGTTCAAGTTGTCAACAACTGCGAGTGTAATTACAACATAATATCTTGTAATAATTTTTCACAAAGATAATTTTATTGTTTGAGAAAAAAACACGCGTGATATTTTTGACCAAGGAGAATATTCTCTGATTCGTACAATTCATGCTTTTCGCAGAACGGTCTCGCGATATAGGTATGTCATTAGTTTCGATTTCAGATGCACGCAGGTTTCAAAGCTGAGCGGCCCTGAGTTAGCCGCTGTGTCTAACATCCTCTATCGGATAGAAAAGAAAAACGACAACCGAAGAGAGAGAAAGAGAGAAACAGCAGTTGTGGCAACTTGGAGAGCGAATCATCCATCACGGACAGCTCAAAGCCGTATCTTCTGGTCACCGGCGCTGGAGAGATGCCAAAGTATGCCCAAATATTGTGAAAGGTCCAGAAAAGGCAGGAACGTGAAAATAAATTTACTCCGACGATGTGAGAGAAAGAGGAAGAGAAGTAGTAGAAGAAAAAAGCGAGAATACTGGTCCCCTTTCCTTCTAGTCAGCTCAAAAGGTGCGTCTTGTCTTGTGCGTGTTGAGATGGAAAGAGGAAGAAAGCTCTTTAACCATTGTCGGCTCTTTGAACCCCGTCGATCTCTTTCTATCTTTCTCTCCCTCCCTCCCTCCCTCCCTTCTTCCCTCTCTCCCTCTCATTCTTCTCTTTCATTCTTATTTCTGAACTGCAAGATCACTCTGTACTACACGCTATCACTTTCTTTCCATTGCCGTTTCTTTGTTTCTTTT